>JAXQQM020059557.1:0-45345 GCA_034641835.2 Pinus albicaulis | reverse complement strand
GGGGTCCAAATGAGTTCCTGATGATGTGATTTCTTCCATACCTTTTTTTTAATGTTAGTTATCCTCTCCTAAAGTTTCATGAAGTTCTAGGTAGTGACCTGGGCTCTGTGGCTAAACTGGTGGCACAAATCCTAGAGTTGCAGGCATAGAACTGACTTTTTTGGGCCCTGCCAGCTACCTTGCCTTGGCATGCCTAAAATTATAGGATTCTAGCCACCCCCTTACCCTTACATTCCCACGACTAAGGCTAAAATTGGTCAAAAAGCAGTTCCCCCTCTGGGTTCAGGGGTATGGGAGGTTGGGTTACCTCCTGGAGGTGTTGTTGATGTTGTGTAAGGTCTGTTTGTCAGGTTTCCATCGCTCCCACTTCCTTAAGGTAATATAGGAGGTTGAATCTCGTATTAGTATCCTCTCATCACATGTTTACCCTAGTTGGTCGATTACTTGGGTAGATGTGGGAAGAGGGTGTTACAGAGTGGTATGAAAGCATGGTTCAACCCTTGGACTAGATGGGTGGTGTGTTGGTCATGATTTTTTGTTGGTTTCATATGTTATCACTAAAAAATAATCACTTAGCCATATCTAACTAAGTGGATCGAAATACACCACGTAAGACCAATTTTACCATAGTAAAATTACTTTCACTACAGGAGATAACTTGATAAACCATATTTTATTAGCTTGTTTCTAATTAAAACATGAAACCCCATGAGAAATAATTAAATAAATCATTTTTTAGTTATTATTCATTATCATATTTCACCCAATCATGAGAAATACTTAAATAATTCACTTTTTATTTGATTTTTCTCTAAGAATAATTAATTAAATCATTATTTATTTAAATATTCCTTATCAAATTTGGATAAATCACTTAGGAATGATTAAACAAATCATTTATTTGTTTATTATTCCTTAATAACTTTCTTGAAATAATAAATAAATCGTTTATTTGTTTATTATTTCTAAATAAAGGCATTTAACCAAATTAAATATCTTTTCCCTCCAAAACATATAATAAAATATTCCAAGTAGTTAGATCTAGATTATGGTTAATAATATTTTATTGTTTTCCATTTTCGAGAGTAAACCAATATTATGTTACAAATAAGAGGGTTTTTTTATCAGGGGCTCAGTTTTATGCTCAAAAATCAAAGTTCTCATAATGGCTCTAAACCTGAACAATCGTGTAGTACTCGTCATTCTGAATCCGGTGCACTTTGTTTCGCGCAAAATGGACTCCGTATGCTCCTGGAAATGAGTTTTGTTTGCTTTGCTAAACATGAAATTTTAAAAAAAAAGGACAGATAGGTGTCCAGTCAGCAGTCTATACTGCTGACGTAGCATGCTAACTAGGCTGGGTCTATTTTTGTCATTTTCCTTAAGCGAATAAGGAACTACCAAGTGGAAGCATTGTATTGGTTGAAATTTTTGGTTATTTGGAGGTTTTGTATTGGTTGGAATTCAGACCAATTGGGTGAGGACATGTGGTGCAACCTAGGCCCAACCCATGCCTCCCTAATGGTTAAACAAAAATTTTGTTTGAAGTCCAAGCAGAGGCACCAAGGTTCGACCCCACGACCTCCCACACAACACGAGAGCCAACTACCACTGCGCTACACCAAATGACTTAATCACAATGTGAACTCATATCATAATATGGTTTGTAATGTTCAATGGTGGGGAGAGAGGGGAAATCCCCCATTACATAGAACTGAGGCCCGAAGACCACCAGCGGAGCCAACACTAATACGTGGAGATTGAACATTAAATCTAGTTTATTTAAGCGTTAATCCTCATTACTTAGTGCTAATCCGAAATTTTTCATTAAGTGTGGATTACGCGCTAACTGCACTTAATTATTGTTAAATGCACTTAATTAATTTAATAAGGATTAAGTTGGTAGACCGCTAATTTCAACGAAACTACCATTTTAACTCCAACTAACCGAATTTAGCTCTAGTTAGATAAATTTAGGCCAAAAATTGTGGGAAAATTTGAAATGGTCATAACGTTTGGAGTTTTTGACCAAATCAGGTGCAAAAAGAGGCTAGATAACCATTTTTGGGCATTATTGACTCATTGGTGCAGGTTTTAGGAGTAGAAAAGCATTGTAAATAGGTCATTTTGCAAATTTGAGCATAATATAGAGGCACAAGCCATGGAAGTTGAACTAAGGAGATGTAGCCTAGGAGGGGTCAACTCCTTCATGAAATACATGTGTTGATGTGTTGTGCGGTGATGTATTGTACTTTTATTTTTTGTTGTTCAGCCTTTATTTTATGTTAAATTTTTCATAAAATTAACATGAAAAACACTCATGAGACTTCATAATTTGCAAGAGAACTTGAACCCTTAAGCACACATAAGACATTGTATTCATAATTTGAAAGAGTAATTAGCACAGAAACACTAACATACTTCATTCAAATCATTTTTCCATCCATTCCTCACCATCATCACTATAATCGTCGTTATTATATTATTTTTGCATTCGAGCTCCCATCTGATTTCAACACACGTTTTGGGTTTCACACATCATAGAGAGAGAAAGATTCAGAATAATGAAGCGTAGAGGACAACCAAAGGATGCATCCCATTTGAGGAGGAAATATAGCCATCATATGAGTTTCCTTCACCAGGTGTAACACATTTATAATATATCATTCATTCTTTGATATCACATTGTTTATGCTATGGGGTTTTACATTAGTTAAATATTTGATATTTAATGTCTTTTTCTGCCATAAATATATTATTTTGTAGGTTTCTTCTGACATTATGTTTCATATCTAAATATTTATATGGCCATATCTATTGTTAGGGCCATTAATCACTTGTGGCTTAAGTATGGTATTTTTGGTACACTTTCTAAAAGAGTTTACACTAACAATATATGTGTTTCTCATACCTTGGGTGTATGTGTCTGTTGCATCTGCGTTGTGTTGGCCATGGTGGTAGTGGTGTCACAATGGATGGGCTGATGGTGTGGTGTCGACATGTTTTTATGAGTGTATGACTGGTTATGTGTTGCTCATGTTTGTGTATTGTTCATGCATGATTGCTTACATGTTGCTTAGTGTATGCATTACTTGTTTATGCTAGGTCACATATTGGTGATACTTG
This sequence comes from Pinus albicaulis, assembly GCA_034641835.2. Taxonomy (NCBI): domain Eukaryota; kingdom Viridiplantae; phylum Streptophyta; class Pinopsida; order Pinales; family Pinaceae; genus Pinus; species Pinus albicaulis. Next base: position 42,219 of record JAXQQM020059557.1, on the reverse strand, counting down.
TGTGTTGTATGTGTATGATTCCTTCTATGATGTTATATTTTGAACATGAATTGGTCATTCATGCTTGTTTATACATGTCAAGTGGGTGCATATGGTCAATTTTTCATTGGTTTGATTGAGGTTGTTGAGAATAAGGCCATTTTATGCAATTAGTTCATCATGATGATATTGGTATGATATGATTCTAATGTGTTGGTTGAGATAGAGTAAGATATGTAGATCATTAAAGTGAAGTTGCAACAATAGGTTGTGGGGTAAGGGAAGATCATCATACAAGGTTGTATGTTTGACATGCAAGTATGTGATTTATGGTTGTTGTAAGCATTAGGGTCACTTATATGTTTGTCATTCTATTATTATGGTTACATATGTGATAAATGCTAGTTGATCAATGTAGTCATATGCATCATGGTTATGTGTATGTATTTCATTCTATTGATTTTATGGTTACATACATGCTAGATGTTAGTTAATTAGTGTGATCATATGTACATGTGTTGGTTAGTCAAGCATGGTATTAACTTGATGACTATGTTATATGTTGTTGATGAATATGTAATATGTTAACTTGTAGTTAGCTCAATGATTATGTTATATGTTGTTTATGAGCATTTTATATGTTAACTTATTGTTGTTATACATTAGTTAACTTGATGATTAGGGTTATAGCATTAATATTTTTATGTTATATGTATCATGCTAAATTGGGTTGGCATGTGCAGATGGTTAGGGTTATGACATTCAAGTATGAGTCAACTTATTTGTGACATTGCGTTGTATTAATCTAGACTGGTCGTACCTATGTGAACATGTTAACTAGTTACTATTATGGATATCATGACCTTGTTTGTGTTTGAGTTGATGTGTTGCAAATTTATATCATGCTAATCTAGATTGATTGTGCAGTCAAGATAGCCTCCCCTAAGATACATTAAGGTATGAGTTTTCTTACGTCGTATACTTGGTGCATGATTGTTTGATTAGGTCATCTATCTGGTATTGAGTGTTGGTGTCTATTATGTTGTCTAGTTTATTTATCTAACATGGTATGTTTATATGTGTTTGAATTTTTGATCAATCACATGATATGAGTATGTGTTTATGAGATTGCATGAAGAATGATCTTGTTTTAAGATTATTATTTGAGTGGTGGAATTCAATAACTGAGGGCAAGATTGAGTGGTTCAGGCCATTGGGCTATGGAGTCAAAATATGGCTTCACTAGATTAAGTTTATCAACAAAAGATGGCTTTACAGGGCAAGATAGTCAAACCAAAGAACAATTTTAGATCTAAAGTGAATGAAATAGATTTAAAATGGATGAAAGACAATTAAGAATCTTTCAACACATTCAAAGAGGGAAAATGAGTGATTACCAATAAAGAGAAATTAAGAATTCTTTACTAAATAATCAAATGTATAAACTAGTGAAACAAGAGCAATTAAGAATTCATTGTTTATAACCAGTTTAGAAGAAAACATTTAGAATAAAAATTATTGAAATCAAATTACACTTAAGTACCTTCTAATTTATTCTTTTTCATTAATTATTCAGAAATGAAACACAGTGATATAATAAATAGATATAGAGACTTTAAACATAAGGGAAAAGATGACTTATTGATCCGTAGTTTGACACATGAATCCTGTAAAAAGTCTTTAGCGTCAATTCATCATCTAGCTAGCCACAAAGAAATTTCTCCAACAACACTTTATTCCAAAAAATTCAAAATTACATCAAAGTATAAGAATATACCCTCAATACTCCAATTGAGGGAGTATTTATACAAATTCTAAACTAAAATATCTTGAAAAAAATATCAAGATTGGTTCACAAAATCTCTCCAACTATTTTACATAAATAGAACTTAAGTAAAATACATTCAAACTAATGCATCTATTTGGAACTATTTTGTATGGATGAGTGATAAAGAGGAGAATTTGAATTTGATCCAACTCTTAGTTGATAAGGCATCAAGTCACTATTGCTTCCCTTTCTTTGTGCATTATTGCTCCAACAATTCTACCAAACTTGGGGTCCAATGATATCTTTGTATTTCTCAATCTATAATAGATATGTAAAATGTAAGAAAGGAGTTATTGTGGAATAGGTTAGGTAGAGATAAACCTCTTTAATTTTCTCAAAATTCCTCTCCATATATGCACAATAGGCTGTAAAAATATGTAAAAACGAGTTCCACAGTACGAAAAATGCTTGTAAAGATGTGCATGTATCTCTGATTCTGAAATCAACCTTGAAATATGTGAGATACGTTTTTGTATATGGGTCTCTTAGTAACAAAAAGCCTCCTTCATTTTTGTATTATGTATACGATTTACCACCAATATTCTCTGCCAAAATGATGACTTCGCCCAAAATTATTTTCTACAAAATTAACAACATTATTTAATATTTCCAAAACCATAATAAGTGATACAGAAAATTGAGAGAGGTTTTTGTAGATGGTCACTCTTAATAACATAAAAACTCCTTCAGTTTTGTAAAATTAATCTTGGATTGATCACAATATTTTAACGAAAACAATGACGTAAACGCCCAAAATTTACTGCAAAAAATGTTCCTTCTTGTTGTGTTTTTCATCTTTTCACTTTTTTGTTCTTTTGGTATTTCACTTTCACTTTGGATAAACTTCATTGTGGCTGGTGAAAGTGTTTTCATCTTTGTTTAACTCTTAATATCTTCGGAGTTTACTTTCTTTTGTTCTTCATTTTACTTTTTTTACTTTTCTGGCTCTATTTTGTCTGTCTTCACTTTGTCATGAACTTGTGTATTGTTGTTTTATGTTGTCTTCCACTGCCTATTTATCTTCATGCTAGCTGATTTACTTGACTTGGTCTTCAATCTGATACACTTTAATCCTGATACTCTTTAGCTATTACTATGTTCTTTTACCTTCAATGTGTAGTTTAGATTTTATTGTAAATTTTCAACGATAGAATTGTTTAATATCATGTTTCCTTTGTTTGTCTTTCATTGTATGTTTTATCTTCCATCTGTTTGAATAGATTTGATAACACTCTTGGAGTAAACAAGTCTTATGACTAGTATTAGAAATGTTTATCCAAGGATATTGATATTACGATCTGTAAAAAAAAACAAATTGTTAAAGAAAACATTGGTTTGCGGGGAAGGTCAAAAGGTTTCATTTGATTTTAGAGAGGTACGCGGTGAATCTAGAATGATTTTTGGGAGGTAAACCATGCTCGAATTGGTGAAGCTTGGGTGGTGCCGTTTGGGTTACAAGGGTTTTACTACACAATCAGGTGAAAATGAGCAACACTAGGGTGTTTGTTTAAATGGGTAAACGGTTGATATTGGCGGGTGACTTTGAATACTTCGGTGGACGGAGATAATGACTTGAAAATGTGAATTTTAATAGGTGAGTAGAGCGGTGGCCGGTACATAGTCTGTTTCGCTGCAGGGAAATATGGTTTTAAGCGAACGGGCAGCGATTCACTCCCCAGGTGAACGACGCGCAGCACATACGATCTAGCGCGGCCATCGTGCGTTATCATTCGGATGTGGATGGCTAGCAGGCGGATAATAAATTGATCTGGACCAAGTCGATCGAATGAAGTTTTAAGGCTTAATAAGGTGGCCAGAAGTTAATATGGAACGACGCAATTAAACGTTAATTAATCTCGCCAGAGGAAATTTGATTTGGCGATTGAGGTACAGTAATTAATCGTGAGGATTAATTAATTCCTTTAATACGACGAAGGTCGGGTTAGGTTTATAAAGCTGGGTTTCAACAGGTTGATAAATTTTACAATCATATATTAGGATTTATTATTTTAACCTTGGGTAAGGGAGTGGGGGAATAGTATGGTTTATTTTTGTTTTAAACATATAAATATGTTTTAAATCATTTTTCGAATATTTTTATTATAGTAATTAAATCAAAATGATTTATTTTACCATAGGGGCGGGAATAATATAAAGATATATTTTAGCCAAAGGGGGTATAATGTGGGTTTTAATTTGAACAAGTGGGGATTAAATACTTTGGCTAAAACTATAATACACAAGGTTTTGGGGATATTTAAAAAGGAGTTGCTATATAATAGGAGAAGGATGTTTTTTGTGAGTTAATACATAAAATTAGTAATATGACAAATGAACTAAAGCGCTAAGTATAAAAAATTAAAATGATATGTTTAAACATGCTTACATGAGTTTTTATAGATATTTATGATTTTCCTAAGTAAAATGAATTTTACTTAGGAAAAAAAAATTTTTAGAAGTGAATGGTCATGATGATGAATAATTTTAAGTACTTGGGTTTTCCAATTATTGGGCCGAGGTAGGTCCTCCAAAAGTCAAGGAAATGCCTTAGAGCCCCTTTAATCTTCAAATACCTTAGTACTTGGGAAATTAGTGAAATGTTTAGGGAAAAACTAAGAAGGAAGTTAATGATGCGACTTTGCTTGGAAATTTACTATAGGTGTGTTATCTTGCCCTTTGCACTTGTAATGAAAGTAAAGATTTAACACATCTAAAGCCATTATTCATCACATGTAATTAACATGTCATCTACCTACCCTACTGCTTTGCTCTACCATTTTTTCTTCTTTATTAGAGTGCATGGTGAAGAAACCCTTATCACACTTTTTCTTTTACATACGAGAAATCTATCTAGTTCTAACCTTATTGCATCCCGAGGGCTCATATTAAGTACATTGAGCTCCTTTTATTTACTCTACCTATCTACTTATACGCAAGATTAAATAGTTTAGTCGGATTTTATTTCTCTATACTCTAAAAATAAAATTCAAATATGAACAAGCCAAGTTTAAGTTGTTTCTTGTCCATCAATTTGGCATTAGATACAAGTTGCACACAATTTGTTTATTACATAAGAGAAAAAAGTAGTGGCATTTAGACTTACACTTTGCGTTGGTCTTTCTTTTGGTGGGAGTTCATTTCTTTTACTTTTTGGCCATTATTATTATTTTACCCTTTTATTTTCTTTTGGGGCATACCCTCTTCCACATTTTTAAAGTTGTTAGTTCTTTTTAGAATATGGAAAACCTTTGCAACAAGAAAGGTATGAACGTATTACATAGCTCATCGAGTCAATCATGAAATATGACACCTATTGGTATAGGATTCTAACACGCTCCACTTGGGGATGGCTTTCTGGTGAAAAGTCGAAGCAGTTAGATGTATAAAGAATGTAGCAACTGGCCCGAACCATGGAATTTTCTTCTTTCGATTTTTTATTTTATGTGTGTGGTGTCTTAGAAACGAATACTTCTCTTGGGCTTCGCTCAGTGATTCTGTCACTCAAAACTTTGTTTCCCAATTGGAAATCTTAACACTTGCTTGGTCGATCTCAAACATGCATTGCATGGGTTTGAAAATCTTGAATTGAATATAGTCCTTTTCTTAACTTTGAAATTTGATCTCAAACTAAAACAACACATAAAAAAATTTCAAACCAACTTAATGAAGAAAAACTAACATTGAAAATTGACAGCTAAAAAAAAATGCTCAAGATTAAAACACAGTGATCCAATATCTATAAATCTCTGTAAAATCTTATTGAATAAGACGTACAAAAATGCAGAAAAAGTGAAGTCAATCAGAAGTAGGCACAGCAAAAATAAATGGATAGCTTAGTTGCTTGTGATCAAAATTGGAGGTATGTTATGATCATGTGCCTTTATAATAAATGATATGATGTGTAAAGGCCACTTTTAGTGTGTTGATCTATGGAAAACATGTTTGCATATTTGGGCTCAAAATTCACATATAAAATGATGTAGGATCAATAAAAGCATGATGTATGTTATTTACTTCTAGGCCTTCAATGACTAATTGTTCTGGTGAATTATGAATATTAGACCATGAACTTGTTTCTTAGGTCTTGTGTTTGAAAGAATAATCATCTTCAATATACAGAGTCAAAAGATAGTACAATTTCCTCTTGCTTTGGAGAAGAAGATTTTCAAAATTCTTTTGGAATCTTTCCGGAAATTGTATACATTTGAATTTTCAGGAATGCAGAAAGTTTGATTTCATTTGGCAATTTTTAGAAATATCAAGCCATTTTGCTTCTGGTGAGAACATTTCTGATTTGAAGCGAAAGAAAGCTCTTAGAAAATCCTCATCAAGTTACACAGAGACTTATAATATCTCATCCTCAAAATAGCTGATTGTTTTTGTGAAATTATCATAATTATCATCTGTATTGATCATCTGTTGAAGCAAATTTTGAGAATAAGGAATGTCATCAATTATAAACATTGGATCGGCATATTTCTCTTCCAACAATCCCAATATGTCTTGATTAGATTTGTTGCATTCTTTTTGAAAGTCATTATTTTGCTCAATAGGAGTGTTATCAAGCAATGGGCCTTTTGGGGAAAGTAGAATAACATGAGCATCAACTTGTTCTTCTGTCCCTTGGATAAAAATTACATGCACATTCATCAACATTGAAGAAGTAGAAACAATTTCTTCATTATGTAAATATTTTGAGGATGGTTGCATGTTTAGAAAGCAAATTGATTTCTTCTTCCGTGAGGGGAGTGAGAATGTACGGAATTCTTAGATTGAAATGACAATTTTTCCCTTATCTAAAATTTGATCGTGAGGTTGATTGTTTCTTTAACTCCATTCCAAACATTAAATGAAACATCATTTGTTAATACGGAAGGGGTTTTGTGGATCTTGATTTATCTCTGACTTATTTCATCTTTGGCTGCTCCTCTTGATTATTATGACATTTAACTTGAGAATGGTACCCGGACTTCTTCTAATAAATCTTCGGAAAACAAATTTCCAAAATCTTCATCGATATTTTTAAGGTAATGTATAAGATCTTGACTTGATCACAACAATTTTCAACTAATGATAAAGATGGAAAATCTTCTTTGTAATGTATAAAATACAGAAAATCTTTTAGAAAACAAACTTGAGGTTTGAGAGCTTCATACACATTCCCTTGCTTTTCCTTCTAGTTGCCATAAATATCTTCATGAGGCAATCCTCATGCTGATCCAAAATAAAATCAAAATTTGTCGGCAAAATTTCCGGCAAAATTTCCGGCAAAATTTCCGGCAAAAATAAATCTTGTGCTTCGTTCAGTTGCAAACGTTGGGTGTTTAACCGTTTTCGCATTGTCGTGAAGCATACCAACGTTTTCCGTGCTGCTTCATCTATTCTGTCGCGTATTCACTGTTCTTCTCCTCTTCTCTTGTAGACTATACGCTGGCTTCTTTTCATTGCAACCATTCCTCTGGTTTTCTTTGATCCTCTTGAGACAACTTCATCAAAATTAAATTTCATTCTTATCTCAACCTTTCTCTTGTCATATTCTTCATCACTCATCTTCCATAGGTCAATTTCTTTGACATGTTCTTTTCATACCATCATTCTTGTGGTCTCTTTCAACAGACCTCTTGGCTATGACTATTAGTGATCATCTTCTTCTCCATATTTATGGGTTAAATCACTCCTGGGTTGTACAAGCTGCAATATGGGGTATATCTGCTACATTTACCTCACCAAGCTCTCCTCTATGCTTGGTCTTTTGGTAACACTAGTCCCCTCTGTCACCTTCTTTCTTTGAACACTCCTGTCTGCTTGTTTCTGGGCTTAGTCCTTGCACTTTTGAGAACACAATTGTCCTCTTGTATTTCAATCACAATGAAATACTGGAAATTGAAAACCACCTCTTCTTTTTTTAAAACTCTTCACGGCTTCCTTCATCACTTCTTAAGCAGTCTTATTTTGTTGAGATATTTCATTAGGCGCAGCTGTCAATCTTCAATATTTCTTTAACACAAAACTCAAATTAGAGTTAATATACTACTTGCATGATTTCTGGCAATTGTCCATCCACTCTTCACATTAGAGTGAATATCCATTCTCCACAATAAAACAACCATCAGTTTTCTTTCTTTTATGCTTCTACAATCCTCTTCTTAAGAGAATCACTTACTCCCATTTTACCGCCATACTTTATCTCTGTGTGCTACTTGCTTGTCGGTTAAAATCGATCTCCTCTTTCTAAAAATATCTCTTGTCAATTTTTACCGCCATTTTCTTTCTTGATGCTATAACATACTGCAATCACCTTTCATTGCACTGAATTCTTCTTTAAAAATAAAAATCTTTCTACATAGCCGCTAAGTTTTAACCAAGCTTTAACCTTCAAAAGAGCTTTAACCTGCTGCGATGCCAAAATTGACGCAACAAAAATTGCGGTTACATAAATCTCGTGTTGCGATACCAAATGATGAAATTTGCGGAATTAACCCCACCTAATTACCCACATAAACCTTATGGAGTATAAGCTTCTCCATATTTTTGAAGTAATTGGGTTTACACTAAATCTCCCTTCGAGTTTTTTATTAAACCATTTATAAATAAGCGAACCCACTTTATTGTTTTAAACATTAACCTTTTATGCATATATGCATGTGAAAGCTTTAATAAAATGGTTCTCGGGTTTAAAACTCAAATATAACATATCATATATTATATTTATACGGATTCGGATATAAATGAATATGCTACCTTCAACACGGCTTCAAACTATTCTTTGTGGCATCGCATTCCCTTATCGCAAACACGGTATTGTAAATACGAAACATATCACAAACTTGCAGATTTAATGATTTGAGATGAAAGAATATAGCATTTACGGGAATCACAATATATAATATATGGCACGTGAATATTGTAATATTTCATATCGGCTCTTCTCACCTTTAACTCTCGTCACACTTCGACAAACCACAAAATTACCTCGTCGCACTTCGACACTTTGCCAATTTCACACATGTTATTAACACCCACTGTATATCGCATTAAGGCCAAAGTGATATGCGCATGGAAATTCCACCGACACGTTGTTTCTTCACATATTCCCAAATTAACTTGCATGAGATTCAGACCGTTGATCTTTGCTCTTGATCCTTGCCTCTGCATCTTCCTTGGAAATATTCTAAGGGTTTTTTGCCTAAATTGATTTTCTATTTCTTCATCTCACATCGTTTGCAACCCTCCTCCACGCTTTCACTTCTTCCGAGCTTTTAAACTTCTCGTTATTCACTCGCATCTACAAAGCCACACTCGCGTTGTACACCTTATCATGCTCTTTCAATCCGTGACTGACATTGATTCACCTTCAACCTACAAAACAATTTTTTATTTGCACTCATTCTCTCTAATTAGCTTTCCACAACCAATTGCTCTAACTGAATCACTAGTGATTCTACTAAGTTCTTCCACCGGTAAGTCCTTTTCACTCAAAAAGAATTATTCCTATGTTTTAAATCTATTCACAATAAAATAATATTTGTTCTATTACTTTTGTTAAGCACTCAACGCCAGAAAGAAACACAAACAGAAAGTCATAATAAATTCAACTTCTTCATTAATCAATAAATTGTACAGATACAAATAAACTTGCTTAAATTCGCTTTTTCCTAATGCGCCTTTTACATGGTCTTCTATCTCTACGTAACCTCTGTTTCTGACTCTCTATCTATGCTCTGTCTCATCGCTTGGTTTAGATTGACCCCTTCCAATATTCTTTATTTAGATTGGCCTCTACCTTCCTTGAGGCTTAAAATTACTTATATTACAATTTAGAGCTTTATCCAACCCTCATAATCGACTTTTATGGCTTTGCAACAACCTATAAAAGAAATCCTTCCTATCTCTAATTTATGACTTATCTAACTTCTGAGCATAAAAAGCAAATATCCTATCTAATTATCCCATTTTTTTATGGATATGTTTACAAAAGTCAACTAGAACATTCCCTACCTATGCTTTGGTAAGAATTAAACATTTTTGAAGTGAGGTTTACAATATTTACAATTTTACCGCTCCTTCGGCAAATGTCAAAACCTTAGGTATGATCAAACAAATTAAAATTTAACTAGAGAGCTAATGCTCCCGCATCACTATGTGGGCCCTCCCGCTGGTATGTCTTGATCAACCTATTGATATTATCCAACTTCAAAGACAAACTACTTCTAGTATGTGAACTAGTACATATTTTATCCATCTCTCGTGTGATCCATGTATATTAGGCCCTAACATCCTCAACTGTGATACTAGCTATAGCGTTGTCCCACAAAGGGACTGACGTTGCACTGTGATCCTTAGGTTCATCTTATTGAGGGTCTGCAAATAATGAACATAATTTAACATATATAAAAAAACTAGAAGCATAATAACATATACATTAAATTAAAACACATTAATTGAAGATGATTTAAAAAATAAAGATAATTTCAAGACATAAACACATAAACTTTAAAGAGGATTTAAAAATGTAAGAGGTGTACCTACAACAGGTGAAGAAAGTCCACTATAACACTCTTACTGGTGTCAGAGGGAGGATCTATAAGTGGAACACACACTCTGGTTGAGATACTTGATCTATCATGAGCCCAACCATGTATACCAGATCCCCAACACTTCGATGGGCTACAGTTAGGGCCGTATGGGAGACAAATTTTCATATTACATATAATACATATAAACTAATCCAAGAAAAGAATGTTGACAAGAAACAATTTATAAACTGCAGTAGAATAATCTAGCCTCGAGTCCTAAACTTTATAGTCTTTTTTTAATATTATTGAGTTCCATGTAAACACAATCTGAAGAAGTGATCAAACCTAGCTTACATTTTTTTCTCATTTCTAAATAATGAATTTTATTCATAGAGAAAAAATATGTAAAGATATGTAAAAATTTGATATAAACTTATTTGCAAAGCTAATAAAATTTCATGCCAACCAAATACTCCATAAGACAATTTATTGAAATGTTTGACTATGACACCTGACAAGTACTAAGTATGAATATAATGTACACACTACATAATCAAACAATATGGTACAAATTAGAAAAGAGTCAAAATGTTTATATTGAGTTTAAATGCACTTTTCATCATGGATTTAATGTATGTATCAATGATGCATTGTTGAAACTTGAATATATATATATATATATAGGAAGTGTGAGTTAAATATAGTTAAATAAAAAATTAAATAAAATCTATTGTTAATATAGGAAGTGTAAGTTACAAAACCATTACTCAACTAATAAATTTAATAAGGGTGGGAACTAAGAAATATATAGTTGTCATATCATTAATTCCACAAATATGAGTAGGTTTTAAGGAAAATTACAATTTATAGATAAACTCAAGTCTTAAAAATTTGTTGAGCATCACCCATCTTATGTTATTATGAAGAGCATATTATGTTAAATACTTAAAAAATTATGTTAAATGTTATATATATATATATATATATATATATATATATATATATATATATATATATATATATATATATAAAATGTTATGTTATTTTATAGTTATATATATGTGTTAGTTATGTTATATTAATATTTTATTCAAGAACAATTAATTTTTTAAAATAAATTAATATATATATTATTAAAAGAATATTTAAAATATAAATTAATTTTAATTTAAAATAAAATAATGAAATAAAATTTCTTATTTGATAAATAGAGGTTCACCATGAGCAACCATATTAAACATGTCAATATCAAGCTCCTAATTTATTTATTTATTAGTTATAGTTTAGTTTTTTTTTGTTTTAGATTTTTTTTGGCATATTTTTTGTCAAATTTATTTGAAATTTAAAATGAATTTTAAATAGCAAAAAATAAATATCTTTTTGAAACTTTATATCACTAAATTCCTAAGAAAAAACTTTGAAACCTAAAATAATTAAAAATGAAAGTTTTTAGGATAGAAAATATTCATAATAAACATGCTACCGTTGCAGATAACTTATACAATGAAATAAAATAAAAATAAAACCTAAATTATAGTTTTTTTGAGTGGTTTTCAAGGGTTTTCTTGGTTGTTTTTGGTGGTTTTAAAGGGTTTTAATAGGTTTTTTTTTGTTGTTTTCAAGGTTTTTCTTGGTGGTTTTTGTGGTTTTCATGGTGCTTTTCTTGGTTTTTTTGTGATTTTTGTATAATGGGTTTTTATTTTCCAAAATAATTTATTTTATTTTACAAGAAAAATTAAATAAAAGAGACAAAAAAGATAGTAAACCTACCTTGACTTGAGCCTCGGCCGAGCTCATAAATCCTCTGTCGAACTCCTTCTTCCTCACGGTTTGTGCAAAATGACTTGTGCAGACCACGAAATGGGTTTTTAAATAAGAAATAGGGCTTGATCCAGCCATAGTGCTTGATCAAGCCATAAGGCCCAATCGAGCCCTAAATCTCGATCGACCTCCTAACTCAAGTTAAAAAGGAGCTTGATTGAGGGTTTGTTTAAATGCTTGAACAAGCTCATAATGAGTTAGAAAGGAGCTCAATCGAGGATTTTCTTAAACACTCAATCAAGCTATGTTTAAGCCCTTAAGAAGCTCAATCGAGTGCTTAAAATTGCTCGATAGAACATCCTTTTTTCACTAAAATATGCTCTCACTTTGCAAAAAAGTGTAACCCAGCTCCATGTGCCCACCCATGACATAAATGCCAATGGAGTGAAGATAAAAATCCCTCTCACAATCTTCATTAAAACTTTCTACCTTATATAATCTCACTATCTTAAATCCACGTATGTCACCACTATCAAATACTTACCATAAAAAATAATAATAATAATAATAAAAATAAAATAAAATAAAATAAAATAAATAAATAAATAAATATATATATATATATATATATATATATATATATATATATATATATATATATATAATTACCATACTAAAAAATATTAACACATTTGATATTTATACATGTGTCAAATATATCATTATGTTTAATACATTTATAATATATAACATCTATATCATTATGTGAGTGATACTTAGGAATTTGAATGGTATTCTATTCCTACCTTTTTACTGCAACAACATTACATTAATTATATGGTCCTTTGGTTGTGAACTTCATTTTATCAACGATCTACTATACATTATAACTCTATAGTTTGGCATTCGTCCGCACGTGTACATAAATCATTCGAGATCTGAGTTCTATGAATAATTTATTATTTGGGAAATATCTGCATAACAAAGATCCAATCCATCCGGTTGCTTGTGAGTTGTTATCTACTAAATTGATTTGTTGGTAAATGTGAAATTCGTCGATCTGGTAAAACCAAGATCTGACGGTGGGTAATTATGTGGGTGGGTTTAGGGTAACTACCCAACCCTAAGCGCCACACACAGAGTTAATTTTCTCTCTACACTATTGTGGCTCTGCTCTACAACAGTTTCATCCTCGAGGGTCCTTTCCCCAGCAGCTAAAGTGTTCTTCTCTCAACAGTGAATGTGGGTTTCTTGTGGTCCTGCTTAGTCTTCGGTAAATGTTGTTTGCTCCGGAGTTCTGGTTTGCATTTTTGGGACTGAATCGTTTAGCCATGCAACATTGTTTTAGTTCTTATTTACACACTGTCTTCTTGCAATTTCTCTTAAAATTCTCTCTGAAACAGGCAAGCAACTTTTTCAAAGGCCTTTCGTTTTTCAATTTCACTCAGGTTATGGAGAGCATGCTCAGTTGATTTCTTCTGCGAGGAAAATCTCTTTTAATTCCCTACGCTTCTCGATTAATCTTGTCCATGATGGTAAACCCACTATGGCCGAGGGTTTCTTGTCCAACCACTATTTTGTTTTCCCCTTCCTCTGAACAAGTTGTAGGATGCAGTCTTCCAAGCATGCTGAGAACGTGAATTCAAGTAATGGCATGGTTCCTCCTATTAATCACCGTTATTTGAAATAATCCTTATAAGTATTTCTTTGTCTATTAAATTTACTCACAGGATCTTGTTTTTGTTTTTTTTACAAGTTATGATTGATTTTCAGGGTCTTGGTGGAATGGGAAGTCTTCTCGAGCTCTACAATGCATTTCCATGGGTGGCCACCACAGGTAAGTCGAACCCATCTCCTGCATTCACATTATTTTCAAATGAATTTCTTTAGGGTTATTGATGGTAGAACCCTCTGTAAGTATTTCTCTGTCTATTAAATTTACGCACAAGATCTTGTTTTTGTTTTTTTTTCAAGTTATGGTTGATTTTTAGGGTCTTGGTGGAATGGGAATCTTATCGAACTCTGCAATGCATTTCCACGGGTGGCCACCACAGGTAAGTCTAACCCATCTCTTGCATTCAGGTTATTTTCAAATGAATTTATTTAGGGTTATTGACGGTAGAACCCTCTGTTTGTACAGGTTTTAGAAACCAGACCTGAATCTCCTTGCATGAGTGAGCTTCAAGCTCCCCTCCAAATGTGAAGGGTTTTGGAATAGATTAATTTTCCTAGAGTTTAAGTTTTAATATTAATTCCTCGTCGCAATCGTTCGATTTAGAATATGAGGATAATTGTGTATTATCTTTCTCTTTTGCCTCTGTATAAATTGCTTTTAAGGATTATTCCTCGAGATGCTTTTAACGAACCCTAAACATTTGTTCGGTTGATTTATATATGTGTATCCCTGCACTGTTAATGTCTCTTGTAAATACCTTGCTAGCCAAATGATCAACATAGTTTTCCTGAGAGAATTTTTCATTCTGGGTTTTGCATTTTCTAATATATATAGTCTCATGACATATTATGCGTCTATGAGTCAATATCCGAAATTATGGGTTAATTTGTTTTTCAAAATTGATAGTTGTTTAAGCATCATAGATTTTTTCTTTCTTTGCTAAATTTGGTTCATTATGTACTCCAAGAATAAGTGGCCAAAGAACCCGGATCCAGCTTGCTCTGTTTACCACGAAGCTCAGCTTCTAAACCTCTAAGCCTTAATATTTCTTTACACAGAATATTAGGAATGTAAAAATAGTTATATATCTACAGTATGCGTAAAATTCATTTCTCTTGTTCTGCTCTCGATACTTTTCCTGTGTAATTTATCTTAATCACTTGTTCAATGCATTTATTACATTAATATATGGAAACTTAACAGTGTATCGAAATTTCACTCTGCTATACTTAGCAATGTTTTATTCAATTATATTTCTCTACTGTTTGTACCTTATATTCTTTTCTGTCTACACAAAGTTTAGATTTGTACCGGTTTGCAGTGTTTAAACATCAAGAGTATTTATATTGTATTTTCTCTTTAGCCTTGTCATATAATTTTTTGTTCCTTTATCTAGTTCCAGGTTTATTGCATCTTTTCGAAATAATTTGAATGCCAATATTATTTCTAGCTAACAGAGATACTTTAATATACCAATACAATTATCCCTCTTTATTTCTGTAATATGTCAAGCACATAATTTTAAGCACATAATTGTTCTCATTACCTATAACTTAATGAGTAATATTAAATACTTATCTATGTATTCCTTGATAACTGATGGTGCCACCCAACCATGAGAGAGGCGATCACATCCTCTGCTCCCCCCGTGCTCCGCACCAAAGTCTAAGGTAGAAGTTATTTTTCAGAAATTAGGCCTCAAGACCTCTGTCCAACTTACACTCCCTTCGGGTTACAGAGCTCCACTGTTATTAAACCAACTCTGGACAACTCTTCCTTTACAACAATCTGTTGTTAACCATTTTTTGATTTCATGAACAAAACCCATTCCCCTTCCCAATATTTCCTTTTTATTCTCTTGGGGAAGGTAACTATCAGAAAAACTGCCTCTTCCTTTTTACTCTGGAATCTTGGAATTCTTGTACCATGATCTACATACTCACATTTATCTATGTGATGTTGTACATCATGCTTTCTATCTGGAATAGCACGGGAATGGCTCTCCCAAAACTCTGCCACAAGTATTTTGATTCTTTTTGTAATATTTCCTTGGTACAGTTGCCTAGTGATAAGACCCAAACAAGCAGATTCATCATTTTCATTTACTCGAACCCTGAATTTGGTATGTTTGTGCGATGTTTTTCTTGATACTTGGAGTGATTTTGAAATTGTTTCCAATTTTTGTTGTCTTGATGTACTTGGTGCAACAATAACAATTATAATTTCCCTACGCACAAATTGAACATCAGGTTTTCTTGATTTTTCAAACATAGTGAATATCTTTGATATATTTTCAGTGACATTCATATGTGTCTTCTTTCTTTTAGCATCTTGGACATCCAAAATATTTGTGGAATGTTTTAGTTTCTTATGTTTGGTTAACCCATGTAGTATCTAAGCTTGTGCAACGACTGAATGTTTCTCAAAATATTTTTGAATGATGTTACTGGCATGGTCTCTAATAGTGTGAGCAGCGATAGGCTCCCCAAGGTCCTCTGTTATGCTTTCATCTAAATTTTCAGCAAACCTTCCACCCATTTCCAAAACACTGCAACTCCCTATTATCCTATCAACTTGATAGGAAACAACCCATTCTTCTAGTGCTTTATCAACTTGACAGGGAAAATATTCTTCCTCTAGTGGTTGATTAGCTTGATATTGCACATATTTTTCCCCTAGTGATAATTGATCAGCTTGATAGGGCAGATGTTAGTCCTCTAGTGGTTGATCAAATTGATAGGGCACATATTGATCATCATGTGGTTGATTAGCTTGATAGGACACATATTCTTCCTCATTTTGTTGATCAATTTCTATCCCTGCATATTGGCTAGAGCATAGTGAATTGGGTGTTAGGATAAGATAGCGGTAGATAAGTAAGTAAGGGTTATCCCCCTAAGTCAAAAAAAGGTTATACCCTTTCTTTATTGCCAATTCTAAATACCCATCCTTCTAGCCCAGCTCATCAGTGTGGAAATTCATTAGTCGGTTGAGAAAGACCTGAAAGTAAAGGGGAAGGCCCATCCTAGCGGGGTTGACAAGTGAAAAAGAGCAGGTTGATAAGGATTGATCATAGGGTGGGGTTTACTTCGCGTTATAAGGGTTGGTCGGTAAGGACCTTACTAGGCAGGACCTGCTCCCGTCGAACTCCAAGGATATTTATTCCCTATTACTTATGATATTTACTACTACATGCCCTGATACACCCGAGAAAGAAGGATGGAAGCATGGAACTCCCTGAAACACCATTAGGCCCCTCTACTCACTCACTGGAATTATTGAGTGGTCGAACATGCAAGATCACATTACTATAGGGATTTTTACCCTGACCGGCCCCCGAATTAATAAGAAAAGAGCCCTTATTATAATAGTATAAAATCTAAGCGCTTTCTCCCTTCGCTTTGTACTGGAGCTTTGGAGAGATAAATAGTGAAAATCCAATAGCCTTTGTGTGAGGTAATGATACAACACGAAATAATGGGATGACATCTTATTTCAACAAAAAATGTGGAAACCCTAGGGTTCTAGTCACAAACCCTAGGGAAAATTTAAAATAAAAATAAGTTGAGACTTGGAAGCTAGGTAGCAGAAGTTGACATGGACCAAGGGTTCTAAGTTGAAACATGAAAATAAAATGGTTTTGATCTTAGGTAAAGAGCGCACCAATAAAATTATCGATGCTTATGTACACAAAAAGGGCAATTCAGAATATGAATAAAGGTAAAATAATTCCTCCTCAGTAAAAGATCCCTTTATAGGTTATGACACTTTAATTATCCCCATATTTTGATGGGTTGAATCTTGAGTACGAATCCTTTTCTTCATAAGAGTTTCACTTTTCTATTGGAAAAAAAAAAATCATAACGATGTGAATTGTATGTAAGAGGCACCTAAATATGGTATAATCCCTATGAAACATGTAACTAATGAAAAACGTTATGTTTTGAGAAACAAATTAGTTTGCAAGAAAGGAAATAATTCAACAACACCTGAGACTATTGCATCTGTAAGCACTCCTGAACACATAAATTTTCTTTAGGAAAACCAAATGAATCTCATACATAAGACAAAGCAAAAAATAAATGGTTATTTTTACCTTTAATTATAATGTGTGAATTAATCAATTAAAAAGGTTTTGTGAGGCTTTGCGTATAATAAAAATACCTAATGTCCTTTCACTCAATTAGGAATTGGGCCTTGTGAATATTTTAGAATAAGGTACTAGGGTCATGTCATAAATTTCATTGGCGACACTTCCAACATTAAAAAAACCAACCAAGGTGTGGATAGGGTTTTAATGGCCTGAAGTACTAGGGTTGCAACTCAAAATAGTTGGTGACGCTTCCAGTAGCCTAACCAAGATCACATCAAGTATAAGTGCTTCCGCACCTCCACCTATAGGGAAATATTCCCTAAGATTTGGCCACTAAATTATCTGCGTCTAGTTGGAATGGAAGAATCTAAGTTTATTGTTGTCAGATTTGGACCCAAAACTACTACCACATGTTGGGAGACAACATGAAGGTTTGTGATAATCCAAAACCTAAGCCTTACCCCCTTCACAAGTTTCTTTCCATGTACCATATTTATCACTAGATGATGTACAATTTTAAGCTCCCTAAAAGACGACTTTCTATGTTTCAATATGAAAAACAACCACAGTCTCTTATGTGTTTCCTACCGCAATGGTTTTAGCGTAAAATATAAATTATCTTGTGGCTCTTGTCGGGAATTTAGTTTTTTATCGTTAAGTTTGTTTTTAGAAAGGCTTTGCTTCACTTAGGGTGTGCAATAAAATATAAGCTCAAAAAAACTAAGTACAAAGATTCCATAAAGAGAATACCCTTTATACAAAGTTAAGTGAACTAAGTGTGTGGGGTGAATGTGTGTGTAAGTGAAATTGCAAGCATTAAAAGTGTGAATTGTTGTGGATATTTGGTGTTCCTTTAAAATTCCCCTATTTACACTATGTGATTTTTGTTCCTTGCGAGAAAATAAATGATGTGTGGATGATGGGCCACTTACTTCTTTCCTAATTATAGTATGTGAGCATATTGGGATATGGAAGCTTTAGTGCTTTGAGAAAGGGTTTAGTTTCCACCACATGATCACCACAAGGACACAAGGGAGGGAGTTCCTACTTTCTTTCTTTACTAACACCAAGTCCTAGTCCCAAAAATAAATGAATGAAATAACACTACAAGGAAAAGACCCTCTAATGGAGGTTATAAAGGAGGTTTTGTGTTATAAAATTGGCCAAAATTGTCAAAAAAACATTTTCTACAACATCTGTTTTCAGTAACAGAGGTTTTGGCAGAGCTTCTAATGAAATTTCAACACAATTAAAAAAATTGGGCGACCGGAAGTTGTTATGGATGTTTTTCTCATTAGTGCGCACATCAGGTTTCAGCACCGATATGGTAAACATACCAAGAACCGGGATGGAAAACAAATTTCGGATGCCCCGGGGTGTTTAGCAACAACCTGGTGCGTGTCAGCCAACAAGTCGTGCCACGTTGATGGAAGGTGCATGCACCAGGCCGTTAAGGTGTAAAACTACACCGGGCCGTCTAGGTGATAAAATGCACCAGGCCGTTAAGTTATAAAAATGCACCGGTGCATGCAACGCCTATCGGACTGCCTGAGTGGTATTTGTTCATAAAGCGCACTAGGCGTTCTAATTGGTATTTGTATTTGTGTGGTGCCCATAGGTCGTAGAAATGCACCAGTGCTCATTATCATACAAACGCACCGGTGCGCAGTAACTTACACACATCGGTGTTCATTTTGTATTTTTTAGAAACATCGACCTGTGACAATGCAATTATTGTGATTTTCTAAAATTCATTTTTCATCAAAAGTCGACACATATCTTATAACAATATTCATATCAATTAAATTTTTATTAGTGTATTTGAATGTGATGTTTGGATTAATTTGTTATATCATATCATAAGATTTCACATCTCTTCATTAGAATATTTAATCATCCATATATCTAATCAGTGGTGTAACATTTCACAGTGACAATGGAGAATGAAATAGAATAAATTAAAACGTGTGTGTGTGTGTGTATATATATATATATATATATATATATATATATATATATATATATATATATATAAGACACTCTTTTTCATACAAAATGAGACAGTGATTGGTATCCCTTTGTCTTTCAATTGGGACACTATGTCCATTACATTAAACAAAATTTCTGATTTCACAGAAAAATATTTCAAAAAACACAATGCCTAGCTTTGATATCCAAACATATTGATCATCATTCTTTGTTGGAACTGTTGTCATTGCTCGAGCTACTTCTATAACTTGGGTTATTTTGAGGAATGTTTTGTTCACTGTGTTGATTGTTTTCTTCTTCTTCAAGTTTCATCTACAAACATAAAAAAAAAATTGTAATGAGTGTATATACATTGGTGAAAATAATGAAAATTGAAAAATTAAATTATATACATCAATGTAAATCGAAAAGAAATGTATCATAGCAAGAATTGACTCAAGAACTATACACATTCTTTTAAAACCAAATTTCATGCCATCTTTCAACAATTCATCTGTTGGCACAGTTCCATACTTTGTTTCTTGCAATTTTTATACCCCATAACAAATCATATATTTAATATAAAATACTTTTTTGTTCTATTAATTATAGATGGAGCCAAGAAAAACAAGATAGATGCTTACAAATTCCACAATTAATTTCTGATATGCCAACATATACTAACAACCCATATTTAACCCAATGTCAATCAATTCTTCTGATGGTTCTTCTTTGTATGTTAGCATCTGTTTGAAGACATTCAATGATGAATGGTTGGAAAACAACTTAAAATATACAAAAATGAAATCTAGTTAAGTTTTTATAAGGAAGTAACAATTACTCACAAACATAGATATTGACCCTTTTCTTCCTTGTCGTCCTGTTTTATGTGTTGAATGGGTTCCATTTTATTTTCTTTTTTGTAATAAAATATTTGAAAATTAATATTTAATGCTAATTTGTTTATTTATTGTACCTAATCGAAAAATTCAATGATCACATATTACATTTGAAGCACATTGTTGTTGAGATGGATCCTCGTGCAATGAAATTATGTCCATTTCTTTGACCATCTCCTTGTACACCATTTTGGACATTCCTACTGGCATATTTATGATATCAGCTCATTCATCCTTTGAGATTTTCGTAATCTTCCTGAAATTGTAACATGACAATAAACTATTTAATTTTTGTATTGATATATGAAAAGCAAATATAACAAAAGTGATATTTATAAATGATTTCTTTAGACTAGTAATATATACCTATAATTCTATAAAAACATTTAAAAGAATATTACTTATTCATTCCTTCTTCTTTTTTGTACGTTTTTGCTATGAAAAGTCTGACATGTCTCATTGACCAATTCTTTGGAAACTCATCATGTAGTTTAAATAAAATTTGGTTTTTGGAATCATTGGATTGATTTTTGTATTGTAAGTGGAAAGAACGTCTATATATTCGTTCCACTAGATCCCTCAAAGTTTTGTAAAAAATTCCCCCCCTTTCATTAACCTCCAACACCACTCCAAATGAGCTAAAGAGCAATTCATTTTCGTTTGCATGTTCTATTTTTTTTTTCTTTTCTTAGAACAACCTTCCTTTTCTTCATTATTCGTCCATGTAGAACATTAAACATATGTGAATTAATAAATTGTTTGAAACACTTTATCTAATATTTTTAAGTATATTATTAATGAAAATTCAAAAAAAACTCGTATTGGATCTATAGTATTTTTTAATTCGCCTGATTCATCCTTCTGCAATTTTTCCATCAAGCTTTTACGCTCTTCTAGTCTTAGATCATAAATAATTTTATCGAGCTTCGTCATTTTGTGGCTCTGCATGATACAAAGTAAAAAATAAATATTAGTTAAACTTACATATAGTTCAAAAATAATAATTTTTTTTAAAGAATTTACAAAGAACTTGCCTTCTTCGCTTTTCTCGATGGGCTATCAGTATTTTTGTTACCTGATCTCTCGTCAGCCATTTTTTTATCAACATGAAACATGTACCATATCATTCATTAATATATTTTATAAATAAATCACATAATTTTAAGGTTAAAAAAAAATCAAGAAAATGGTGTGCCTTTCAAAAAGTATGCACCGAAGGCAGTGCGATAGGTTCTTATAAATGCATCGCCAAAATAGTAAAAACATCATATGGTGCTCTCTGTCAAAAAGGAAACCCGGTGAGTTATATGTTAAATGGTGAACCGATTAATACATACATAAATTAATAAAAAACTATTTTTATCAATTTTTTTTTTTTTTTTTTTTTTTTTTGCAGTACACGCCCGGTGCGACATACTACAATACCGCACTGGTTCACTAATTTAAACTAGGTGCACCGATTAAAACAAATATGTTTTTTTTTAAAATCATGCTTGGGAGGACATGGATTGGAATCCGACTCTACAAGTGGTCCCATGTGTTAGATTTCATACGACTATATATATAGCAATACAACAAAGATCTTGGTTTGGGTTTAAAAAAATTTCTTCAAAGTTTGGATTTAAGATCATTTCCTGGAAGCAAATTCATTTTACAAAGAATTTTTTTGGCTATAAAGAATTTTTTTGAAAGACATTTCTTGGAGGCGGCCTGATTTTGCAAAAAAATGTTTTGAACTTAAAAAAATTTCTTGGACATACATTCAAAAGACATTTCTTGGAGGTATGTACGTTTTTTGAGTTGAAGTAAATCTTTTGAGCTTCGTTTCATTTTTATAAGACATTTTTCTCTCGAATTTTTTAAAGTAAGTGTTTTGAATTGGAGTATGTATTTTTTGCAAAAAATTTAAACTGAATTTTTTTAAATTAAATCTTTTGTGATATTTTTTGTAATCGAGTTATTGTCTAATTTTTTGAAGGAAATTTTTTGAACTTCATACCCTATTATCATGGGAAATCGAAGAACTTGTGCGAGAAAATATGATCGAAAAAGAGACCCCGAGGAACGTAGAGAAGAGACGAGACAATCTCGCAAAAGAAAGTTAGAAGCCCTCTCAAATATTGAAGAGGAAAATCAACCTCAAGCAGAAATTGAAGCAGGTATGTAAATGTAAATATTATGATCTATTGATATATTTAAAATTTTCCTAATGTAAAATGTGAAGCTTAAATTTTATTTGATGAACTAGTTTGAAAAATATTTTGTTTAATGTAAACAGACAGAGATATTCCTCAAAATATTGAAGAAGAAAATCAACCTCAAGCAGAAGTTGAAGCAGGTATGTAAATGTAAATATTATGATCTATTGATATATTTTTAAAATTTTCCCAATGTAAAATGTGAAGCTTAATTTTTATTTGATGAACTAGTTTGAAAAATATTTTGTTTAATGTAAATAGACAGAGATACTCCTCAAAATATTGAAGAAGAAAATCAACCTCAAACAGAAATTGAAGCAGGTATGTAAATGTAAATATTATGATCTATTGATATATTTAAAATTTTCCTAATGTAAAATGTGAAGCTTAATTTTTATTTGATGAACTAATTTGAAAAATATTTTGTTTAATGTAAACAGACAGAGATATTCCTCAAAATATTGAAGAAAATCAACCTCAATCAGAAATTGAAGCAGGTATGTAAATGTAAATATTATGATCTATTGATATATTTAAAATTTTCCTAATGTAAAATGTGAAGCTTAATTTTTATTTGATGAACTAATTTGAAAAATATTTGAAATTATAGATATATTTATTAATTTAGTTATTTATTAAATATGTACTATTTTTGAATATGTACAGATGAAATCACTATCGATAATGAGATGTTAGAAAATGTTGACACTCACACATATGGAGATAAAAAAACCTGACCATGTTATACGATATCGTGTTAACTGCATTTTTGAAAAGTATTTCTTAAATGAGCGGGTGACAGTTCAGGCTCAAATGTTGAAAGGTCTCCTATCATTAAGGAAATTAAAAGAAGCTACGACACTATTGGGTATTCGAAAATCAACCAAAGATTAAAAAATGAAGGAAGATGTGATAAAAAATATGAGTAGTGCTATAAAGTCAATTAAGAGATCTAGAGAGAAAGATGTTTCAATTGTACGTAGAGGAATACAGATGGCAATGGTTTCATCAAGTACTCAAGAGAATCGTTTGGTAACATCTATGGCACGAGCAATGGAAACCTCGCGAAAAACTTTGCACAAACATCAGAAATTTCGGCTGTAAATAGATGTAAATGATGAACTCGCTTGTTGGAGAGCTATTTGTAGGCAACCATACAAAGATAGACTTGGAGAAAATGTTAAAAAAATAATATATGAATATTGGAAGAACAATTCGCGTGTTTCGCCAACTGCAAGGCATGTGATGCGAAGAAGAATAACACAAAATCAGTACGAAGAACATGAAAAATATTTCTTGGAAACCACTCAGATAGAGTTATTCAACAAGTTCAAAGAAGAGAATCATCAAATTCATGTTTCACTCAGTGCTTTTGTTCAACAAAAACCATGGTATGTAAAACCTATCATCGTACGCGACACTTGTTGTTGTTGTTATCATGTGGAATTTGAGTTATATTATGACACATTCCTTGATTTCAGTAGAACATTATGGAAGGATTCACCTCCTCCTTCCACTATCTGTGAATTCATATCTCAAATTCTATGTGAAAGTGAAAGCGATGAACTATTTTACAAAAAGAAATGTGTTGGTGGTAAAAAATGCGATGATTGTGGAAATTTGACTAAATTTCAAAACAAATATCATATTGATATAAATGATCAATCATTGTCCAACATGAAAGTGAAATGGAAGAGATATGAATATATTGATACATCGATTCAAGGTGCAAATAGTGTTAAAAGAATTGAATTACTAGAAGACGAAATTTTTCTGATAGACTTTTTGAGAAAGTTTGAGGCAGAAATTTACAAATACACCAAACATTCCCATAGAGCTCGATGGCAAGACTTGCAATTCAAAAAATCTCGTGAATTTTTTCCACCAGGGACCATTTTGTCAGTGATTGATTTTGCAGAAAACTACACATTTGTTCCACAAAAGGAAATTCAGAGTGAATACTATCATTCTGACCAAGTCTCCATGCTCGTCCATATTCTATATAGACATGCTGAACAAAATGTCGATCATATAGAAAGCACGAGTGAAAATCGACATATCATTAAAGAATATCACTTTTATATCAGTGACGATCGTACACTTGATACATGTTTTGTACAACATTGTTTTGGAAGAATTTATGATTCATTGAAAAATCGTGGAATAACATTCAATGAACATTGGATATGGTCAGACGGATGCGCAGGTCAATTCAAATCTTCACGATCATTCTTTTGGTTGTGTTGTCTTCATAAGAAAACCTGCATTAAACATTGTTGGAATTTCTTTGAGACTGGCCATGGAAAAGGAGAACATGACGGTGCAGGAGCATGCATAAAATGAGTACTTCGAAGATATCAAATGAACCACTCTGCACGCCGACTTGTGAACGTTGAAGAAGTTGTTCAATGGTGCATCACTGCTCTAAGCCATGAGAAAAACCCATCAAGAGAAGTGCTAAGGTACATTCAATTTAATTTATATTGGAAATATAATTTTAAACATTGTACATTTATCATGCAATGATTATTTTTAATTGTATTTTGATATCATATTTACAAATTCTTTTTCTAATTTTCCATATAAAGGTTTTTCTGGCATATTGGAATCGGAGACGTAGATAGATCAATTGGAAATGACGTTGAAATAATAAAAGGGACTCGAAAATTGCATTCAATTCAAACAAATTTGTCCAAAAATGTGTTTGCATTGGATAAAAGAAAATATTCTTGTTTTTGTGATGTTTGCATAGACAACACAAAATCCAATGACGTTTGTGAAAACAAAATGTATGTGAACGATTGGAAACATACAGAGCTAAATACAAAGGGCAAAATGTTTGTTGCAATGTTTGAAGAAATGCAATCAGAGGAAACTACAATATCATCCGATGGTGATCGAGTTTCTGATCTTGTTAGAGAAGGTAACATTTGAATTACTTTATAATGATTTAAAGATCTAGAAATAAATTTAAATATGCATAATTAAATGTTAAATTTATTTTATTGTGCAGGAGATGTTTTTGCTGTAATTGCACCTATTGACAAGGTTGAAAATGTTAAGTATTATTTGATGCGTTGCACTAAACGAAAAATGAAATTATTACAAGACTATAATGATCACGGATTTCAGTATGACAGAGGGTCTATTATACTGAAAGGTTATTTTTTCAGACAAACTCATCAAAGTGGAGACTTTGTTTACTTTGAAGACTATGAACTTGATTCCATAAGTTGTCAATATAGTCACTTGGTGTGTGCAGCGTGCACAAAGTTGATAGAAGTTCAATCAAAGAAAAAATCAAAAATTAAGAGATGGAAAATGTCAAAATTCGATCATGAACGGATTATTGAGGATGGAATTCCATTATAATTTTTTTGAGTGAATTGTCCAACAATTTATTATCTTTGGATTAAATATGTTTTAGAACTTCCGGTACTCAACTAAAAATTGAGCTGCTTATGTTATTTGTGCAAGTGTTTGCACATGTGCAAATTGTTTGGGTACAAGCACGTGCTCTAGTATCAACTGAAAGTAGCTTTTCTATACATGTGCATTGATGAAAAATGTTATATGTATTGGATATATATATATATATATATATGTTCTAGAATGAAATTAATTGTTCTAGTTTTACTATGTGCATTGATGAAAAATTATTTACGTACTCAATATATATGTTCTAGAATGCAATTAACTGGAACTAGTTTTTCTATGTGCATTGATGAAAAACTAGTTGGATTTTCTGGTAAAAAGTATGGACAATGTAAATAAATCATCTGCAGTATAGTTTTGTACGAAAAATCCTTTCAGACAAGAGACTTGGAGCACTTCTCCGACTTTTGGTGGGATTTGACCCACATCTCTAATCTGATTGAAAATATAGTACAAAATTTGCTTGTCCAATGGTCGGATATGTTCAATGTGCATTGATGAAAAATGTTACTTGTCTTGGATAGATATGTTCTAGAATGCACAATTAATTGTTCCAAGTAGTTTTTTTATGTGCATTGATGAAAAACTAGTTGGATTTTTTGGTAAAAAGTTTCAACAATGTAAATAAATCGACAAGGCTACCTATTTGAGTGCATTAACGACATTGACCCAAATTCAAAAAACATATATATGTACTAGAATTATATTTCCAATCAAAATTAAAGGGATAATTTGTACATATATCTACTTCTTTAAACTCTTTTTTCAATTAGAGCTCAATTGATACATGGTTAGTTGCATTGAAAAGCTATGTTTTTCCTATTGGAAATTTTTTCATTCAAACAAAACTACATGGAGAGATCAAAAGCAATCTTAAAATTCCAAATGTACTTCAACCATCCAAAAGGGATTTGTGCAACATTAATTGACATGCCATGCCAATTATAGTGAACAACTATTCAATAGAAACATTTAACATTATATACCACATGTGCCAAATGTAGATTGAAACCATCCAAAACTTTAAAATTTTAAAAACTTTTGATAATATATCGTGCAACATTAAAACATTAAACATCACATGCGAAATGTAGATTGAAACTGTTCAAAACTTGAGTTTAAAAAACTTTAAATTATATATAGATCGTTACTTCACATGCCATGCCAATTATAGTTCAACTAGATCCAATAGAAACATTTAGCATTATATGGACCACACTTGTGCAAATGTAGATTGAAACCATCCAAAACTTTAAGTTTTAAAAACCTTTTGATTAAATATATTGTGCAACATTAAAACATTAAACATTTAAAGTTCATTAAATATCACATGCAAAATGTAGATTGAAACCATCCAAAACTTGAGTTTTAAAAATTTCACATGCCATGCCAATTATAATTCAACTATCCAATAAAAACATTTAACATTAAATATCACATGCCAAATGTAGATTGAAACCATCCAAAACTTTTAACTTTTAATTTAACAAAAAAAATATAGATCACAACATTACTTCACATGCCAAATGTACTCCAAGCATCCAAAACTTAAATTTTAAAAACAAAACAAATTATAACACATGTCATTACATAACATGCCAAATGTAGTTCAGATGACAACATTAATTTATAAATGACAACATTACTTCACATTCACATGCCAAAAGTACTAAAACCATCCAAAAATTAAATAAAACAAATTATATTAACAATGTAATAAAATATGTCCAAAAATTGTAAATCTCACAAGTATCAAAATGTATCAAGTTTAACAAATTTTAAGACCATCTAAATTTTGAAATCAAATCTACTGTAAATCATGTCCATCAAATGGAGATAGATCTAGCGTCTTCCCTACTAGGGTCTCAGTCTGTGCCCTATCATGTGAATGGGAAACCTACATACACAATGCACATGTACTTGAACATTAAAATTTGATGTTTTAAAAATGAATGAGAATATATATATATATATATCTAGAACTTCATGTAAAAAACAAAATATAACAAAAAAATCATGCAATACCTCATAAGGTTCCCTCTCCATTTGATGAACAAGTTCTCCCATAGGAACATCTGCAGCGGTAAACTGTACAATATACATGTACAGTTATATATATATATATATATATATATATTAAAAACTTTCAAATGAAAATGCACGTGTACATATATAAACTTATTTTCAATAATATTAAAAAAATGAACTAAAGACAACTTGTTCAAATGTTGTGGATGTTCCTATCTCCGTCGCTAGAGTCCCCGGATTAAAGAAATCTTCTATAGGAACCTAAATTCAAAAAAATTTAAATAACTCAAAATATAGATCTCTCTCTCTCTCTCTCTCTATATATATATATATCTCAATTTTTAATGGAACTTTTTGAGGTAGAATATATATATATATATATATAACTTTTAAACATAAATTTTAAACTTGTGAAAAATTGTCCATACTTGTGGCTCATCTCCCAAGGAAGTAGAAGGTACATCTCCCAAGGAAGAAGAAGGTACCGCCATCCCAAAAACATCAGACGAAATCGGTACCTGTTAAAACATTTTATCAAATTATATATATACATACATGTACATGTGTGGCAACAATTATTTATTTTAGAGTCACTTAAAAAACACTAACATTTGCCAACATATCATGATGGTCAGACCCATCTGCATCGTTTGAACCGGACGTCCCGAACGTGATATTAACATTTTCGTCACGCATCATGCCTGAGAACTGCAAATGGTGTTTTAACATATAATCATACATTTTTGTTAGATTAATGTACACATACAAATAAATGTATACATGTACATACACATGTATTTATTACAAATTGTACACATGTATATGTAAAAATATTTTCAAACCCTAAGATCACTAACACATACTGTTCCGATGCCCTCTTCCTCATGAAAAATTAAGTCTTGCAAACCATTGCGACAATTTTTTGCATATGTTCGGAGATCTTCAACATTCATGTTGTCAATCTCCTCATCTGTACAATAAACAAAATTGGCACGTGCATTTTCACGTGCTTTTTTTCGATTTAAAGAAATATCGACTCCACCCAATCCGCTATGAACATTCTCGATCATAACATCCCTTACTTCTCGACTTATTTGAGAAGTAGCATCCATCTCTGATCGCAAAGTTTCGACTCGAAACAGTCGACTCACCAATGGCAGCTCAAGGCAAGGCAACTCCACATCTCGCTTAGCGCCCTTACGGTCATATAATCGACCTTTCCCCGGGCCAAAAAATTCTGAAGGAAGATCATTGTAATTGGGTTTCATACCCAAAAAAAAATCTGCATAAAACATTTGTGCAAAATAAACAGGAACCTCATCGTTCCATGGAAGCCTTCCATAGGCCGCAAGGTGCCTATCATACAAATAACGAGCTATGTTTGGGTGCTTGAAATACTGCACCTTCAACATTTTTATTTTTGGCCCTTCCTTGTAATTAAACATTGACTTGGCCACTTCTTTTGTAACTTTTTGTTTTACGTCCTCCCATTTATCGGGACCCATCATTGTTTCTTTTCTCTTTCTCATCATTTCTACAAATGAATCAGTCGTTGGCCCAAGATTTTTGTACACATTTACCATTTCACCCAATGAATGTGTAACTATTTCAAGGCTTTGTCTACTCTTAGCAGGTAGAGACAAAGCCACGAGATCTCTTTGCAATTTTGCATGAAGTCTTTCACACCTTTGTAAGGTGCATTCCGCCATGTTGGTTTCTCATGGTATATCAGTAATCTCGGCCGGATAAGTTGTGCTGGGTTGACAGCCTTCTTCTTGAATGTAGCGGGCTGCCCTGCATCTATTTTGACCACTAGTTTGAACATTTTCGACCTCTGCATCAATATATATATATATATATATATATATATATATATATATATATATATAAAATTTTGTATATTAGAAAAAACACGTGTAAAAAAAGTTTTACAAATTTAATGAAAAAATATTGAAATTGATGGCAACCTTGACATTGTTGTTTAACATTTTCTCCAACATGACCCTACTGAGAACCAGACCCAGAATGACGCTGCTGAGAACCAGACCCAAAATGACCCTATTGATAACCAACATCCATTGATTGGCCTTCGGGGGAATAAATATCACCCCCTTCACGCAACCTGCTACCACTCATACCTCGATCGGTTGAACCATGGCCATGCTCCATGGATGGAGTAGAAACCCTTCTCCTCTTACCTCCTAAAAATTAAAATATGAAACTTATTAACAACTAATTTAACTCACAAAGTTAATAAAAAATCAATTCCATATGTACACACATGTATGGAGATTTAAGATTATATATTTAAATACCGTGAACATCCCCCGATCCCTGAACCTCCATATGGGATTCGGTTGATCTTCGTCGTTCATCCTCCATGATATATATCTATTGGTCGACATTTACACAAAATAGATTTCAAAAAATCAATTTGTAATTTAGTGTACACAAATTATGTAGAACACAACTTTCAAAGCAATAATTGATCATGTGTGAAACTAAATTTAATCGAAAAAGATATTATAAAAATGATAAGTTCAACAAATTGCGCTTTACATGGTGGGAACACACTTGGTATAAAATTTACTACTTATACACTTTAGTTTGTGGGAGAAATGACACATGTACATAGTTTACCTTAAAGTTGTTGTGTTTTACGGATATTAAAATGAAGAACTTCTATTTAGATCCATTCCAGAGATTGACTGTAGGGGCATTTACTAGATATGTCACATTTCATAAAAGATGAGATCCAGAGGCTACCTGGCCCTTTACAGACTCTACCTATAGAACTTGTAGAAGTAAACACTAGAGGCATTAACAATATCAAAGAACGTTTTCATGCTCATACATGGGAATGTGTCTCTTTCCCTACGCAAAAAAAATAGTTCAAGGTAGTTAATCTTCATAGACACGTCATCAAGCAGGTCAATGTGATCATCCCCAACTTACTTTTCATGAAATTAGGCTTGGAATCCTCTACAACCTGGTGGATGGAGTTGAATGGAAACTAGGTCAAGGCCTTTACAAAATACATGCTAGTGAATAACACTTACTAGGTTATGCCAACAAATAAAGTGGGAGAAATGTTTTCTCCTCGAGTTTGTCCAATTGGGTGTGTAATACCAACTTCACCCATTTCCTCACAGGTTTCTCTCTTAGGTTACAAATGTCTTCCACCTTATTCTAGTTATATATTTTTCAATTTCTCGTGGATTCCTTGAATTTTTTCTCCTACCATCTCCCTCTCTCACTCCCCAAATTATTGTCATCAAACATGCCCCATTGAGGATCTGGAGCAATTTTTGCACCATACTTAGAACTGTCATTGCTGCTAATTGAAATTGGAGAGTCATGTATACTAGATTGCTTGCTTAAGTGGCTCTTACTTGGACAATATCCTGAGATGAGTTTGACATGATGGTCATATGAGGTTGGAAGCTACTTGGTGTAATTTTCCTTAAATCTTCAAAAAAATAGAGCAAAAATGTCATTTTCGATCATTTTTTATTAGCTTCTGCATACAGTAGATGTTATCACAATTGCAACACAATCATGTTCCATGAGCATGAATTATGAATGTCGCAAGCCAAATTTCAAGGAAATTTGCATTCATTTTAGGCAAAAGAAGGCTATGACATTAAGGTCCATGCTAGAAAAAATTATGCAAATAAGGTTGCTAAGTCTTGATACTTACCATGTGTTTCAAAGCCATAATGAAGGTTGGCTTTGAGAGTGTCCTCTCAAAGCCTTGTCTTGAGATGAAATTTAATTCAATGTCTCTTAGAGTTGCAAGGTGGAATTGATAGAACTATTTGATTTCTTTACCATAGATGGATATCTCCTTTCATCTATACCTTTCTCTACCATATTATTTCCAAGTGAAATGGGAATTTTCACATTTTGAATGCCATTACCATGTAATTTGGTAGTCTGCTAGCTAGACCTATCACAAGTAAGGTTGTCATACCAAACTATTTCTCTTGCTTAACTCAGTGACCATGACTCTCTTCTCACACTACTTACCATATAAGATCTTCAATTGTACATGTCACGCAAAGTTGGGGGTTCTAGGTCTACACCTATTAGGTAAAGTTACATATTTTATGGCATTGTGGTCCTTAAATTTGGAGGTGTTCCACCTGAAAAAGTAGGCATTAAATATGGATGGAAAGGATTTGTTTTAACATTGATAGAATTTCCTCATGGAATTACTGAATTTCTCGACGACATCATGCTAGCTTTGCTCAGAGAAGAAGGTTTTGGAGGAGAAATTGAATTCTTTTGACTTATTTTTGGCATTGAAGTTTGATATAGTAGTTTTGATGACTCCATTGATGGCCTTGCTGAGGAATTTGATGCACACAATATTGACTTTGAAGATGGTTTAGAAGATGTTGAAGAAGTTGTAGATTTTGGTGTTGTCATTGAATGTTTCTTTGTTGTTGGACTTGATCAAGACACAATTTAACTTTACGAGCAGATTGAAGACCTTGAAGAGGTTTTAGATTTTGTTGTTCTCACTGAAGGTTTTTGTCTAGTTTTGTTTCTTAAACCATCACTTCCATAGGACATTTTTGGTGAATAGATTCTTGACCTTGATGAGAGGATATGATACCTTGAAGAGGCTACATCTTTTGGTGACGTCACTAATTGTTTCTCTATTATTATGTTTGTTAAACATCTCGCTTAGGGCGAGGCAACTCCACATATATTGTACAGTTTATGGGATAGAAATCAATATGTAGAAATATTCACTTGGTTTTTATAATTGGATAGAAGAATGACTTAAAATGACCTTGTATGTCTTCTCGTTTTAGAGCTCAAATTTTTAGGAAGGATTTAAGTATCCACCTTTCAAGAATCACTAGAAGAGGTTGATAAAGAATATAGGAAGACTAAAAACTAACCAGTGGTGTAATAAATGGATTTCTTGGGAGGTAGATTGGCATATGGACTTTTGGTAGCTAGAACTTTTCCAAATAAGTGAATGTATTTGAAAACCAAACCTCTAGTTTATTTTGGTTTAGACAAGGTCTAGAATTTGAAAAGTGAATTCCCTCTTTCTTCCTCTTACATGTCCAATGATCAGAATTTGGATTGAGGGAAAATATTTTCCTAGAAATAAAATTTTTGCATTTTATAAATGTGTAAACATGAGTTTTTAAAATCTAATTAACTCATAAATTTCTCACAAAATACACTTAAAGCTTGACACATAAACCCCTTCCCAATTGGCTAACTTTAGACGATCCTAAACATATTTTTATTTAACTAATGAGGGAGATAGCCCAACAAAACTAGTTTGTCCATATTCAAATCAAGTTGGTATCAAAGTAAAATTTAGCTCATTTTAGTCAAGGTTAGTTAGAAGAATTAGCTATTGGTTTATGTCTTCAATTTCCTCTCAAAATGAATGTGTACGTGCTTTTGAAAGACACACTAGAGGAATAAGTTCCAAATTTTTGATGAAAATGTGCTATGAAAGTAAAGGGTTAAAGGCAACCATGTACAAGGCATAGTTAATACAAGGCATAGTTGAGCCAAATGTTGTTGAGGAAGGGCCTAATTATTTGGGTCTTGGTTATGGAAAACATGGAGAATGCTCCAAAGCCAAGGAGGCACATGAAGCTATTCCAAGAAGGAATTTTATTTCGTGCTCATTACCTCAAGCTTGTGAAGTTTGTGTTCATGATGACTGGAAAAGTTTGACAGGGTCACTTTGCAAGAAGATGTTAATAAACGTGCAGCTAATGAGAATGTAAAAGAAGAGGATGTTGAAAGCTCTATCTAGTCATTGAATTCATTGCTAGTATTCAGAGGAGAGCCACTACCTCATCAAATTCACCTCCTCAAGAAGGCGACAATGGTGAATGTTCAAGGTATAAATTTGCCTCTAATCAAATTGCTTTTGATTATGATAAACATGGTAAATATTCACATAAGATTTGGAAAAGAACTTGCATGTTCCTTTTGTGGTTTGAATAATCATAATGTTTATAGATGTTGGAAGAAGATATCCATGCATGTATGAAAATTTCTAAATAAATGAGGCAAAAGGTCCAAGGCCCATTGGACAAGGAAAATGATGTTGAAAATAAGTTGAAATTGTTTATTACTCATTGCCATAAGAAAGGTCACCTTGTAGAATATTTTGCTACATACAACACTGAACATTTTTAAAACATAAACTAACTTCTAGGAAACAATAATATTAAATTAGATTTAATTGTTTGTGCAGTTGAATTGATGTGCATATAAAAACTGGGAATAGATATATTTGATACATACAACACACAAATGCAAAATCTTAAAAGATAAATCAATCTTGCAAACAGAAGGGTATTTAACTAGACAAAAATGTCCATATAGATTCAGCCAGAAACCCAGACCTAGTCAAAGAAAACATGAACCAATGGTTTATTTCAGCTCTACATCAACGTTGAAAAATCGAACTATTATGATGTGTTACAAATCAACCTACATGGCAAAGTGTTGGTCGGCCTAAAAGGAAGTAATTCTATCTATATTTATATACCTTGTCTATGGCTCTTTTAATAAGGAATAACTCGGCAATCTCTGAAAACAGTTTACAGATTCTTGTAAGATTCAATACGAATATGTTGATGGGCTTTCAGTGTGAAGTTTAAAGAGTTTGAAAATAGTGTGGATCTATTGTTCGGTCATCTTTGAAGCAGATTGCGGATAGTATAGTATGAAGTAGATTGCATATAGTGTGAAGAAAATTGTGGATAGTCTAAGGAAGATTACAAATGCCAGAAACAAATCTGTGGATATATGTTGCAGGATGCAGCACCAACTAATGTTGTTGATAAGACTGTTAAAATAGAGACATACCACGAACCCAAGGGTTTATCTGACCCTGTTGTGTCAAAGGTTAATGTTGTGGATAAGACTGTTAAAATAGAGACAGAGAACAAACCCAAGGGTTTATCTGACCCTGTTGTGTCAAAGGTTGATCAAAATAAGAAGAAAAAACAAGGCAGCAAGGAAGCAAACAATGAAGATGGCGGTGGCAAAGATAAGTTTGCCGGCTTGATTTTTATGTGTAATTTTCAAACAAAGCAAGAGTGTTTCCGATACAAAGTGTTTGGGTTGCCACCAACCAAAAAGGAGCTTGTAGAAAAGGTGAAGCCCGGAATGAAGCTCTTCTTGTATGATTTTAACCTTAGATAGATGTATGGTATCTACAAGGCAGCATCTGCCGGAGGAATGAATGTGGAACCAAATGCTTTCCGGAGTTGTAAAAGGCCACTCCCAGCACAGGTAATCTTTTTATACAATGTTTGATCATATATTCATTCTTACTTTGGGCCTATGCAATTTCGGTTTCGCATCTTTTCTACATCAGTTTCATGTTTTCTGTTGAGATTAACTTTTCTAAATGAAGTATGCAGATTGAGGATAGTCTAAGGAAGTGTAAAGAGTTTGAAAATAGTGAAGAATAATCAAATACATAAGAGGCAGTATATCCCAGTGAATAATTTTTCAAATACATGTGAAAATTTTGAAAATGGTAAGGTCGAACATACCTGATGAAAGGAGCAACAACGTCGACGAAAGGAGCAACAGCGCGGATGGGAGGAGCGAAAACGCGCGAACAGCAGCGACAGTGACAGAAATTCGCGGGAATAGTGAAACCGGTAAACAAAACAACTTCACGGGCGATTTATTTATAGAAATTAGTTCGGCCGAACTATTTTAATCAAAATGAATGTGTACGTGCTTTTCAGAGACACACTAGAGGAATAAGGTCCAAATTTTTGATGAAAATGTGCTATGAAAGTAAAGGGTTAAAGGAAAACATGTACAAGGCATAGTTGAGTACAAGGCATAGTTGAGCCAAATGTTGTTGAGGAAGGGCCTAATTATTTGGGTCTTGGTTATGGAAAACATGATGGAGAATGCTCCAAAGCCAAGGAGGCACATGAAGCTGTTCCAAGAAGGAATTCTATTTCGTGTTCATTACCTCAAGCTTGTGAAGTTTGTATTCATGATGAATGGAAAAGTTTGACACCCACTTTGCAAGAAGATGTTAATAATCATGCAGCTAATGAGAATGTAAAATAAGAGGATGTTGAAAACTCTAGAGTCATTGAATTCATTGCTAGTATTCAGAGGAGAACCACTACCTCATCAAATTCACCTCCTCAAGAAGGCGACAACGGTGAATGTTCAAGGTATAAATTTGCCTCTAATCAAATTGCTTTTGATTATGATAAATATGGTAAATATTCACATAAGATTTGGAAAATAACTTGCATGTTCCTTCTGTGGTTTGAATAATCATAATGTTTATAGATGTTGGAAGAAGATATCCATGCACATGAAACTTTATAAATAAATGAGGCAAAAAGTCCAAGGCCCATTGGACAAGGAAAATGATGTTGAAAATAAGTTGCAATTGTTTATTACTCATTGCCATAAGAAAGGTCACCTTGTAGAAAAGTGTTGGACTTTGTATCCAACAAGTCATCCACAACATTTGAAGAAGGTGGAAAGAGATAATGACAAGAATGGAAAAGAGGATTCCATAATCGATGAGGGTCGGGATGATTCACATGATGATGAAGTGCAGCTAAAAGAAGCACCATTGAAATGGTTTGGTAACGGATGGTTAGATTTCTTATCCAATTAAGGCCTTGCATGTATTTTGATGTTTCATGAATTTATTTGCAAATTCAAAGTATGGCGCATGTTGCATGAAGCAAGATGTTGAAGGTAGAGTTATGTTGACACACTTAAATGCAACAAATATGGAAATTTGTACATGAGCTATTATTTGACTTGAGAGTCAATTGTTTGAAGAGGCATGTTTTGTCGACTTGTGTTTGGTTGATGGTTTTGTACACCAATATGTAAGAGTACATGGATACATTCACATGATGTGAATTTTTTTCCTTTGAAGGAGAAAAATGATATGTCAGCAAGTTATGTTTCTTGCATGATGTGTTTTTCAGTTTTATGGTTTTGTTTGTGACAAGACTTCACAAGATTTTGGGAAGGTCCACTCTTGAGTCTCCCAATCATTTCTAAATCACCCATATCACCAAGAAAACATGTTTTAAAAGAACATACTTTAGTAGGGGAAAGACCTTAGGTCCTTTGATTGTGCACATGTGGTGTGAAAAATTGAAATTGACAATTTGCAAAAAAGTGAAATTATGAATGAAACCACGAAAACAAAAATCCCAAAAGTAGTAAATGATTTAAATAGACCTAATTAATTATTTACCAACATAAATTCTTCAACTTTTAGCAACTAAATGATAAGTAAAAAAATAAATAAATTTGTAATTATGGTTCGAAAGTTACATAATCTTAAGAATCCAAAAAACAAATTATTTTTCAAAACATATTACTTTCAAAGTATCAACAAAGAATGTACAAGGGTGTTCAATGAATTAACGCTATTTATTTAAATTCCATGATGTATATCTTACTCATAATTTTAAAAAATTATTAAATAATGATCTAGATTGGATAATTATATTATTTGTCATATATTTTAATGCTTATAGAGTGAAAAAATTGAAAGAATCAACTTGTAGAGTCATTTTAATGGTGGGTGGAGAATTGGGGTCTAATACCTTTTGGAGTCATTTTGAGGTATTAAATGACATTTCTGGGGGTCAAACGATTATCCCTTGTGCCGAAATCTTGACCATTATTCTACACTTAAAGACATATCCAATGGTGCAAGAAAAACATCAAATTAAGTTCATTCAAAATTTATGCCTTTAGTAAGTTGACCTATCATGTTGACCACCATGGTACGAGAGAATGTCATTTTAGCCCCATTAATCATGCATAGCAAGCTAGCTACATGTGGAATTTTAACAAGACTCTAAAAGGTCTAAAATCACAAACCTCGTTAATGGTTGACGGAGTCAAATCTTACACGTAGTTGGCTATCACGCTATGTTAAATACTTGGCCACTAGGAGGAATAAGAGTTCCATTTTGTGTTATTGTATTTTGTTCCATAGTTGAAAATACAACTAGAAGTGTGAAGTTAGAGAGAAAAATGTATGAAGTTAAGTTTTTATAGCAACCTTACACGCTAAAAGTCTTAGCTAACTCTAGAGAGATTACCTCTTTCTTTGTACTGACATATTTTCCATACCAGAAAAGAGAGAGTAGAGCATGTTTACATTTTAGTGTTGTTTTCTCCCATAAGGATTTCCTAGGGAAAAAGGAGTCTAGAGCATCATTACTTTTTAGGGTTGCTTGTCTCCCATATAAGGATTTCCTAGGAAAATAATTATGTTGATTGTCTAGAGATATGTATGTGTGTGTTTCATTATGTTCTCTATTTCTTATGTTGTGTTTCATTATGTTTTATATTTCTTACATTTCTGCCCTCCTATTTTTCTTTCCAATCAAGGTTTATAAAGTAACATGAGAAGCAACATGAGACTTGGAACAATCATTTTCATTATCTATATGGAAGGCAAAAAGGATTATATCCCCTTAAGCTTAAGCTTATGTAGTTTGTATGAAAAGAGAGAGCCTAATATAGCAGGCATAAAAATACTTTGCTACAAAATGATAAAACATGTGAATTCAAAATTTAAAACATAAATCAAGATATAAAACACAATGATATTATGATGGAGAGAATATTTCTGCAGCCAAAATGAACATGCAAACCAAAAACTGTAATAAAAATATTACAACATATCATTGCAAAATTTAAAAACATAAATAACGTAACACACAAGGATATCTCAAAACACCTGAATGCATATGTAGAACAAAACCTGTAATAGAATATTTTGCTACATACAACACTGCACATTTTTAAAACATAAACTGACTTCTAGTAGACAATAATATTAAATTAGATTTGAATTAAAAATAGATATAAGTCCGGGAAAAGAGTTGAATTGTTATTCTCCTTAGGATTTCCAAAAAAATAGGTATTTGAGTTGTAATGGTTGACGAAAAATTACAAGAATGACTGGTGAAGTGTACTCTGCCAATTTCTTAGGCTAAAAAAATTAAATCGTTTTGCACTAGATAACGATTATTTGTTTTCTAAGCTTAAAGACTGTGTTAATTGTTAGACGGGTAGCAGAGGTTTAAGACCCTAGCCGAAGTAACCAACCTGGGTCCTATGTCTTCTGGTACCATGTCATGAATTATATAGTTATCAGATTAAAAATCTGATTTCGAAGAAATCAGATTACTTGACAAAAGTTATCTATATATTTTCAGTAGTATCTAAAGCACAATGTTAAGCATCTGTACAACAGAAATGAAGGAAAAACGACAACACATTACATCCAACTATGCAAAAAATAAAGATAATTGTATTCAAAATATTTAGAGGAAAGAATCAACCATGAGGATTACCATAGGAACATGTAATATTGAATCATGAAAAAAAATATAAGAAAAACTATTCATGAGAATACATTTCCTCGTAATAAATCGAACCTGATAAATTTAATAGTGCAAGAACAAGATTACTGCATTCTTTTAAAAAGAGAAACCTTGACACATTCGTCACAAAACCTCTGTCAAAATAACTGATGAAAAGGGACAAGGGTTTGAACAAAATAACTTTAAAAGAAAAAAAGATTAAATGGCAATTTGAAGACAAGCTTAATCAAAGGAAAGCGTAATTGTTCCACAAGATATGTATATATATAAATATCGATTACCAAAACCAGAAAATAGGAGCCGAGTTACACAATGTACCAAAAGAAAAATAACGCATACGGAATATGTTCAACAGTCCTGATAAAATTACAGCCAATCCCACATTAAAAATGTTGTAACATTTACAACCTGATTTCAAAACTGGGATACACCTCAGTGGAGGGTTTAATCTCATATACAAATTTTAATAAAACTATAAATCTATAGATCTAAGACAAGTACTCATGGGTAGAACCCCCATAATGTGACCAGTAAGCTGGAAACCTATAAAGAAAGAGGGATAAACACCCTCAACACAACGGTAAATTTTTTTAATCAGTCACTACGAAATAATTTTAAAGCATCCATTTCTAATTCATTTTCGATTCGCTATAGGATAATTTTGTATCATCATTCACTCCAAAACAATTTTGTAGCGCTCAATAAAATTATATATTGTGGTTTTGAGAAAAAACATACCCGATGAAAGCACAGCAATAGCGCCGACGAGAGGAGAAACAGCGGCAGCGAGAGGAGCAGCAGCGCGGACGGGAGGAGCAACGGCCCCGGAGGGAGGGGAGCGAAAACGCGCGAGCAACAGCGACAACGACGAGGGTCGTGGGAATAATGCAAATAGGTAAACGAACAAACTTCGCGGGCGATTTATTTATAGGAATTAGTTCGAAAGTAGAACTATTTTAAAAGTAAAAGTTCGGTCGAACTTTTGTTTGAAGGATACATTAGAAATTTTGTTCTTAGGTTTTTCAATCTAAAATTAAAAATTTGTTTTCCCGCGCCATCGGTGTGCGCCGTCAATCTAAACGAAATCACGAGTTCGATCGAACTTTCTAAAGTTAAAATACACAAACTATTACGAGTTCGTAGAACTTTAGAAAATGTTCGTAGAACTATTCTTAGAAAAAGTTTTTCGGCCCTGCGATTTCTCACAAAAGTGTAACTTCAAGCATGTTTCGCCCGGATGTTATTTTTAATGAATTTCTTTATCTGTTTGATTAAATTGTGTGGTGAACTAGACAAGAGTGCATAATTTAGCTAAGGTAGATACTTTTATGGACCCTCTAGATCATGTCTTATTGTTTAAATTTGATTATACATTTAAATCGTACATTATGATTTCAGTTATGCTTTTAATTAAATGTTATGAGATGATGGTAATGATGCACATGTGGTTCTTATTTATAGTTGTATGAAAATGATGATTATGATATGCATAGGGATTATGATGTTACGATTTGAGGTTATATTGACATGTGGTTAGTTTATTATGTGACGACATGATATGTCTTTGATGTAATATGTTGATGTTATAACTTATGAGGGTATTTTATGTGGTAATCGCATATGTATTTTTTGACATGCATGAGCATGCATTTATTTACTATTTAGAATGCGGTGATTAACAATGATGACATGCAAGACTTGGCATGTGAATTATTTTCTATGATGTTATGATTATAAATAATGCATTGGATGCATGTTGAGATGTGGTGATTGATAGGAAATCCACATATGGGCCGAGAGGGCTGGTTTATTTGATGATCTCGTGGGACCATTATAACACTACATATGCCAATGGTTCCTTTGTCTCGTGTAACTCTTGATGGATAGCTCTTGAAGGGCCGTGGGACCATCTTGAGGAGGCCAAGTGCCTGATATTGTAGGCCAAGTGCTTGATATTGGATTGGGATGCCAAAGTCTAGAAGGGGTGTAAGGACTTCGATGCCTGGGGCTATGCGCCTTAGTGAGGGTGGAGGGAGTGGGCTAGCCTTACGAGATGCCTAGAGTCATTGAGTACTAGGATCGAATGCTTGCCTTGGGGCAGATGAGGTCTGAGTCGAGCACGAGCCTTGGGGCCAACCTTGGGCTATGGTACAGACCGATGAGGCTTATGCTTGGTTCCGAAAGTGGGAAAAATGACAAATATTCCTTGAGATTTCCCTAGTGTTGTGGAAAATTTCGATGCCTGCTGGTTATACTAGTTCAACAAAGGGTGTTAGGTAGACGTGAAGTAATAAATAACTAAATAAATAAAATGCTAAATTATTCAACTTAACTTCGGGACGAAGTTCCTTAAAGAGGGGGAGTATGTAATGTCCCCTAATATATATATATATATATATATATATATATATATATATATATATATATA
>JAXQQM020062157.1:0-50674 GCA_034641835.2 Pinus albicaulis | reverse complement strand
GAAGGTGTGTTCGTGAAGATGAGATGCCTGAGATTCTCAAGGCATATCATGATGAACCTTGTGGCGGACACTTTGCAGATAAGAGGACAACCTATAAGATCCTTAATTTAGGATATTATTGGCCATCCTTGTTTAAAGATGCTAAAGAGTATGTCAAAAGGTGTGACAGTTGCCAAAGGGTAGGGAAACCTTCTCCTTCAGGTGAGATGCCATTACAACCTCATGTACATATTGAACCTTTTGAAAAATGGGCTTTGGATTTTGTAGGACCTATTAGTCCTCCATCAAGACAAAAGAGATATATATTAGTTTGCACTAATTATGTTACCAAATGGGTAGAGGCCAAGCCATTACTTTTTGTTAATGAAGCATCTGTAGTTAATTTTCTTTTTGAGGATATTTTTACTCGTTTTGGTGTCCCAAGGGAAATTGTTACAGATCAAGGAGCTCAATTTACATCAAGGCTAGTGGAGCAAATGATGGAGAAGTACAAAATCATACATAGAAAATCTACTCCTTATCATCCACAAGAAAATGGTCAAGTGGAATCTACTAATAAGGTCATTGAAGGAATCCTAACAAAGACTGTTCATTTACATAGAAGAGATTGGGTAGATAGGCTTCCTGAAGCCTTGTAGGCCTATAGAACTACATGGAGAAACACAACAGGCCATACTCCTTATGAACTTGTTTATGGAAAGCAAGTTTTGTTTCCCATAGAGTTCCAGATTCAAACTTTCAAAATGACAGTTCAGCTAGGACTTGATTTAACGGAGGCACAAAAGCATAGATTGGAGCAGATTAATGAATTGGATGAGATCAGACAAGATGCAGTTCAGAAAACAAGTCTAGTCCAACAACAAAGGACTAGATGGCATGACAAGTACATCAAAGAGAAGAAATTCAAAGAAGGTGACCGGGCTCTCTTGTTTGATTCAAAATTCAAGGATTTTCAAGGTAAATTTCAAACACATTGGCTTGGGCCATATGAAATTTTTGAAATTTTTGACAATGGAGCAGTAAAAATCAGGACAATAGATGAAGAAGAGGTCACTTTTCTTGTGAATGGTCATAGATTGAAGTTGTATCACAAACCACTCTCAAGAGAAGAATTTGTCAAGAAGTTCCAAGAAAGCAGTGATGTGAAGTTAATGAAGAAGAATCTCTCTTCTTCATCAACTTGATTAAATTTTCTGAAGCATTTCTCTTTGAAAAATAAAAAAAAAATAAAAAAAATAAAAAAAAAAATAAAGAAAAAAAATAAAGGAAAAAAAAATTAAAGTATAAACATGAAAACCAATCATTGATTGGCATGTTTATACAGAAAATATAGGGTGAAAATCAGAGTCTCTTTGACACTCTAACTTTTCCATTTTGTTTTTGCAAGAAGCTGTTACAAAATCATAAGTTCAGATCCATTGTACTTATGATCCATCTCATTTCATTTCATTCCATTCACTTATCCATCCATACTCCATTTCATTCATTCATTCATACTCTACTTCATTCCATATTTCATCCATCTCATTCCATACTCCATCCACCTCATTTCTATGTCAAAATTTAAAGTTTGATGTCTTGCTGCAAATGAATAATACATGTCATGGATTGCAGGCCATTTCTTATATTCTTCCACTCCATTTCATTGAATTCATTCCATTTCATCATCCACTTCATACATATCATGACTCATCATCCATATTCATTCATATAACATCTCACTTATATCCCAAACCACTCCATTCCATGATTAAAATGCTCTACAGGTACATTCTGCAGCTTAACAGACATTCTGCAGCTGATCAGACTTTCCGCAGCCAGATAGTCATTCCACAGCTACAGATCCTGAAGACACTAATCAACAGACATTTGAATTGCAACAAGATGATCCAGTATATCCATGAATAAGAAGAATCAAGAAGGTTTATGAAGACTCTTCCAAAGGAGAACAAAGAAGACAAAGACCACAAAAAGCAAATGAAAAGCAAAGGTAACAAGTTTTCATTATAATGGCATATCATAAATTTTAGCATAGTTTTAGTTATGAATCATTCGAAAAAGTTGTTTTGATTATTTTTATTGATCATGACCAATATACCCTCCACAAACTTTGGATAAAAATCTCTCATTTCAAATTCTATACCCGACATCATTTAAGCGGTTAAAA
This sequence comes from Pinus albicaulis, assembly GCA_034641835.2. NCBI lineage: Eukaryota > Viridiplantae > Streptophyta > Pinopsida > Pinales > Pinaceae > Pinus > Pinus albicaulis. Next base: position 48,507 of record JAXQQM020062157.1, on the reverse strand, counting down.
AGGCTGAAGTGTTTGATTTCTTCACGTCACCCAACCAAATCATTCAATGATGATTTTCTTTTCCGTTGTAAAAATCTCTGCAGTCTTTTCACTCATTAATTCGTTTTCTCCACCTCACTCCATTAACTCATTCCGTAACTACTTCCATCACTCCATTTTGTAGCCAGCCCTTCATTCCGCAAAACAGAGATATCCCTATCACCGTGAGCAGAGCAAAGGGTATATCAGTTTGAATATCAAAGCACTATCACCGTGAGCAGAGATTAAAGCACTATCACCGTGAGCAGAGATTGAGCATTATCACTGTAAACGCAGAGGTATAGCAGTGTGGAATTTGAAGCCATTTGTCACCGAGAGACAGAGGTATAGCAGTGTGGAATTTGAAGCCATTATCACCGAGAGACAGAGATATATCAGTGTGGAATTTGAAGCCATTGTCACTGTCAACCAGAGGCATATCAGCCCGAAGTTTGAAGCCGTTGTCACTGTCAACCAAAGGCATATCAGTCCGAATTTTGAAGCCATTGTCACCGAGAACCAGAGGTATATCAATTCGAAGGTGAAAGTTATTGTTTCTGTGGGCATAAAGAGTATTGATTTGAACATTGAAGAAGCAATTATGGGCCTTATTGTAAGAACCGAACCAATGGGTAAAAAATACCTGGAAGGATACCCTCAATGTAAAGAAATGTTGCAACAGGTAGGATGGCTACAATTTCTTGAGAAATTTAATGGCTTCCACAAAGAAGTCACTAAAACATTTGCAAGGTCATTTAGAGGAGTTGAGGTTGAAGTGGGAGATGTTAAATTCACTCTCACTGAGGTTTTCGTTGCAGAAGCTACAGGATTGCTTAGAAATGGAGAGAGATGGTTCAAAAATAGAGAATTCCATAATGAATCCTGGAAGAAAATTCTAAAATCACCAGGTATGGATGTCACTGTGTTTAAGAAGGGAATTCCAAGTTCTGCATTGAAAAATAAATGGAGAAACATACTACTTATTCTGCAAAAATTTATTACATGTGAAGGTAGATATGGCACATTTTATGTTTACCACATTAGACTGATAATGCATTTTCTGGAGGAAGAGTTAAACCTACCCTATTTCTTGCTTCAAAGTTTGAAAAATATGGCTTCTTGTGTTCAAAGAAGGGTTCAATTCTTAGAGACAACTCTATACCATCATGGCTTGGTTAAGATTTTAATTGAACACCATTTAGCCAAAACAAATGATACTTGGGATAATTTCTTGATAAGAAATAATTTTGAAGAGCCAAAAGAGCCCTCACCTGAACAACAGCCTACAAGGAGAAGCAGAAAATGGAGAGCTTCTAAAATTGAAATTGACAAAACAGTCCAGGAAAGTAGTGAGGAAATAATTTCAGAGAAGTTGACTCAAATTAAGAGACAACTTAAGAAAGAGAAGGTAATCAGAAAATCTGCCACAGAAAAAGGAGAGGGATCTTCCCAGCCAAGAAGAAGCCATAGACTAAAGGGGAAACTAAGGAAAACTCAGATCAAACAAATAGGGGTGATAAATATAGAAGATGAGGAAACATATATTGAAGAAGATGTTGAAGAGGATTTTAATGAAGGAACCCCTGAAATTGATCCTGCTCAGCAAGAAGTTTATGACTATGTTGAAACTTTGGAAAGGAAAGCTTCAGAGAGTAGAGATAGAACCCCTAGTCCTCCACTGTCCGAAATAGATGTGTTAAGAAGGGATAAGTATGAGCTGGAAATACTTAATAGACACATAAAAAATGAGAATGATATTCTGAAGGAACAAGTCAAACTCAAAACCAATATGAACTCAACCTTATCTCTACATATGGACAAAGTGGAAAAGGCTAATGAAAAGTTGAAAAAGAGGAACAAGAAGCTAATCAGGGCACTTACCAACTTAAGGTTCAAAATTGTCATCAAAAAACCCAGAAGATCTTTAGCTTCCAGGCAAAGAAGAAGGAGAGGATTAGATGTTCTTCCAGAAGCCTCTGAGTTTATGGAATAAGTTGCATGAGGACATGCAAGAAGTCAGCAGTGGGGGTATGTTGAGCCTCAAGATTGTGCTTTCTTTCATCTTACTTTACCTCATTTTCCTTTTTCCATTGTTATCCTAGACCCAATTGATCAATGAATTTAGTTAAAATTACTTTTAGAATGATTAACATGACTGACTTGCTAAGTTTTGTGATTTTTGTCATTGTGATGCATTTTGACCGGAACTAGCTGCAGAATGCAGACATTCCGTAGCTAACCGGAAATTCTGCAGCTGTCTTCACGTTTGGGTATGTTCCAGGTGGCCTCTCAAGAAAAACCACATATGGGTATATTCCACGTCATGTCTACATTGTTCGTTGCTCACCATGAAGGAAAAAACGAATTCTGGATATGGTTTTGGTACGTGGAAACTCATTTAAGGAAGCAGATTTCTAATAGGACTGTCTTAGTCCAGATGTCCTTTTCCTTTTTACGCTGCCACTTTAAGAGTCCTAGTATGATTTCGATAAGGAAAGACAATGATCCTTGAATTGTTGCAAGTCTTGTTATGTAAATTTGTTATAAAAACACTTGGGAAACCGAGAGATAGGCTAGATTTTGCTCTAGATTTTTCTTAGATTTTATGCTACATTTCTGAAGACGCAGATTGCTCTGTTCAAGTTATTTCTCCTTTAATGAAGAAGACAATATTGTTTTGAAAGCGTTGATTTTATTTGGAGTTAGATTCCGTCTGGTGGTAGAGGGCCCCTGCCTCCTGCACGGTTTTACTTGCGTAATTTAGATAAGTATCTTAGTTGCCTTTACGTTTTTGAAGTTTGAATTCGTAGTTGTTTTCATTAGCCACTATAGTTATACTCGTTCTAAAAACTCTTCCAAAAGAAGAAGCTCTTCCAAAAGATTATGATAATGAATGGGAAATGGCTATAGTGTTGTAGGATTTAATTGTAGTTTCCTTTGTTCACTATCACAGTTACATTTGTTCTAAACACTCTTCCAAAAGAAGAAACTCTTCCAAAAAATCCTTATGATGTCCAAAGCATGACTGTGATGATGAATGTTTTAGTTGTTTGTTTTCACTAAGTAACATAGCTGATCTTGCTCTTAAAACGCTCTTCCAAAATATCATAATGATGGGTAGGAGACAGCTGTGATATCTTAGTTTTTAAATTGCTTTCAATCTTTATGTTTGCATTTGCACTGAATTGTACAGTCAGGATTGTTCTAAGAAACTCTTCCAAAATACCAATCATGATGGACAAACAGGCTGTATAATCCCATAGATTAATGCATGATAACTTAGTTAGGATACTCCGGAGTCTAATTGCACTTAACTCATGCTCAGTTATTTTGTTTTGAGTTTGATAATGACTTGTTAGTTCAGCACTGTTTTAGACTAGTGACATCTTAAGATCAGTTTTAGCTTAACTCATTGCATCTTCACTCCACAATTCATTGTCATCCACTGCATATTAGATTACATTAGTTGTTAAACTTAACAATATGGCCTTCATTATTTACAAAATCTCTTCTTGTTCCAAATTTATAATTGATTCATAACCATATGAATAGAAGACAGTATCATTTCAAGGCCTGAGGTATTTCTGCAACTTCTTTACCACTTCGTAAACAAAGCCTTTCCTCAAAAGACTACTTTAAAAAGAAATCTATAACTCTTGGGCAAGGTTTAGTGATGATTAACTAAGTTGCAGAATAGAGTTAGGAACTAGTCTTAGAGTAGATATCTTATGATGATATCAATGTTTTCCTCCAAATATGCTTCAACAAATCTCTAATCATGGATAAAATGTTGCATCATTATAAGCTAGTTGTTTAATTATTTATTTAGGAGAATTTGTATACTTATCTGACCATTTCTCAAGCTCTCTCTCAAAATACCTTTGATGAAAGAATTGGACAAGTTGAGTTTATGTTTTGAATCATTTCCTTAAAAGTCATTATCAAGCTTTGTTTATGCTTAGTCATAGTTTAGATTTGATTCTGTTTCAATATTTTCATTTGCATTTGTCATTTTTCATCAACCAATTAGGCTTCACTCTGTTTTTAACCAGTAGCTTCTTTCCACTAGCTTTCTAGTCATTTTCCTTGTGAACATAAAACTACCAAAAAGACCAAAAACATCATAAATCATCACAAAAGACCAAAAACATCATAAAACACTAAACACAACGCATTAAGAGACAAACACCTAGGCACATACAGTGCACTTCACTTCAGCAGTTTACCAACCCTGGTTGACAATTAAATTAACTCAATTTAGGAGACTAGGTTGAGCACAAACACCCAAGTCATCGGGAGTTGGGGTTCGGTTTTGGTTTAATAATTAAATATTTAAATTGTTCTAAGTTAAGAGATCAAGAGGTTGACTCAACAAAGAGATGTTGCGCAAAGCCAATTTGAGGACCTCCTTAGGAGAATTGCTAGAATTCAAGGGTTAAGAAGATGGGTAACTAGTTTTTTTCATCTCTTGAGCTAGATGTAAGTTTTTCACAGCCATTTTCAAGGATGCAAAACTTTTTTCTATTCCTCTTTTCTGCAGTGCTCTATTAATCCTAGTCACACTCTTTCTCAAAAAATAAACTCTTATGAAGATGAATGCATAGCGTCAGATGTATCCAGCACATCGCATGATATGCGTTAATATGACTTGCAATTTCCTAATCTACATAACTCTGACAAGGGAAGAATAAGTCAGAAAAGTAGTGAAAATCCTTATCAGCAAAGCATTCAAAAACATCAAGAAGAAGCTATTTTACAGTCAGAATAATTTCAACAATCCTCAGCCTCCACACCCAAGAAGCACCATGTTATGGATTCCACCTCAAATACCCTTCTGTTGGTTCAAGAAATTAGAAATTTGGAGTATCTACAGGAGGAGCTTTGTAAGGATGCTAGTAGAGCTTTGAAAACCCCTCATAAAGAAGTCCAGTGCCTTGATATTTCTCAATCAGGTAAACCCAAGGATGATACAACATTGTCTATGATAGATTTTAGAGGAGAAATTCGAGCCTTGTGTTCAAAAGAAGAAAATTCAGGCCCAAAAGAAAATGCTTTGAGAAGCCTTGTAGATACAATGCTTAAGGAAGATATTTCAATACTGAATTGCTCAGGGGATCTCCACAAATTAACTAATATAGATCCAACAATTTTTGCATTGGAAGAGCAGCTTCAGAATGTGCAACAGTCCATTAAAAATCTTGTACTTCCTCTCCCCAATGAGGTTATATTATCCTATTTTAGTAGAGCTCTGCAACTAACAAGGAGCAGAAGTTGCATAGATGAAATAATGACTAGCCCTCCATCCTCTCCCTCTTCTTTGGTGACAGATAGTTTTGAGCATAACGAAAACACTCCACCAGAAACAGCTAGCTGGAAGAGATCTGGGAGCTTGAGGAAGAATATTTTTCATAGAAATGAGGGTAAATAAGGCAATGTGTTATCCACAGACAATGCTCAAATGCTTGAATGGAGTGCTTCTTTTCACATAAAAAATGTTAAGAATATGTTCAAGGTTGTTGCTGAAGAGAATATTAATAATATTCGCTCTTATGTTACCGAGTTCAAAGAGCACGTGGCCAAGCTTAAATACCAGAAGCAGCTTCTTTCTTGCTAGGTAAGACTCCAAACTGTTTGCTCTTTAGTACTTTCGAAAAATAAAACTATGTTTGATTCGTTAAAACTTAAAAGGTTTCTTTATATCTTATTCTATCCTTAATTTCAGCACAAGATTCTTTTGAAAGACAATCCTATTATGTACAATTTTAGGTCTTAGGTATTTCTTCATCTTTCTTGATTTACATTGTGCTAGCTGGGGGATTTCATAAGTTATTCTTTTCTAGAGTATTGTGTTTCATTTTTGGTGTTGTGAGACAACTCTAGAAGAGATCTCACATATATCTAATTTACTGAACATAAATGTTCTAGGTTTGGTTTGTTTTTTTCGAAGAAATGGAGTGAAAATATTACAGAATTTTTCTTTTAATTTTTTCATTTGTTCCAGAGTCCATTTTAATTTGTTTGAAAGGAGGAACCACGACAACATAATGTATATTTTATGCAGGTGATGGAACTGAAGACAAATGGAAATGTTCATGATGACAGAAATTTCGATGATGTAACTCTCGATCAGTCATCCGAACTTGTACAATCACATACCTCCTGGTCTTTGGAATTTGAGAAATAGAGAATGCAAATATTTTAATTTTGGGACACCTGCTATGTCTCCTTAGTTCATAGAACTCATTTTTTCCTATTATTCAAAGGTGATCCTTCAGATGCAATATACATGGAGGTAGAATTAAAGAGGTTGTCATTACTTCATAAAAAAATTTCTCACAAGCCTAGTAATATCCCTTCTCACGATGATGATCACACCACTTCTTTGGCTTCTAGGTAAATCCCTTCCCTTTTTTCAGCAGATGTATATTTTATTATAATATCCTCTGCCACACATTTTATTGTATTGTATATTGATAATGTAATATGCATGATATTCTAATAATCCTTCCATGTGTTTGCACCAATCCGTATGAAAAATAAGTTGTGGGTCTTGTAGTATTCGAGTTTTGAGGCTTGAAAGAGAAATACTTGCTAGGCAGATGCAAAGGAAATTAATAAATGTTGAGAGAGAGACCTTATTTAAGAAATGGGGTGTCTTCCTAGAAACAAAGCAGAGGAAATTTCAATTGGCTTACAGATTATGGACAGATAGCCAAGATTTAACCTACATCCAATACAATGCCAATATTGTTGCGAAGCTGGTCAGATTTTGGGAACCAGGATGAGCATCAAAAGAGATGTTTGAGCTCATCTTTACACCTGCGAAGAACAACCAAAGGTTATCATTCTCTGGGTGGAATCTTATCTCAACTCTCTTGAGCTTTTAAACTGTATATTGGGTCTTGTGCTTTATTCTAAGAGAATTGTGCATTTATTTCTCTCTCTTTATTCTATTGCTTGTTTTGATAACGAGAATTGTTTTATTCATGGAGTTGTAATAACACGCTCCCACAGAGAATTGTTTGAATATGTATATCTGAATTTTAGCATATATGATTAAATTCTATCTTCGTATTGAGTCAAGGGTACCAATGACTTGCAAACAAAATGTATATGAAAAAATATAAAGTGATCATGTAAAATGATTCCTAACAAGGACCCAGGGCGTAGACCCCGCTAGTGAATGTGTATCATTTAGACCATGAAATATGATGTTAATAAGGCCTTGGTGAGGCCTATGATAATGATGTGAACATGTTAGTGTCCCTGATAAATTAACATATGCAACATATAATAGCCAAGGGGAACACGGGAACGACCATGGGCTGATAGATGGAAAATGGCTAGAGTGAAGACGAGGGGCACATGAATTTTCCCTATTGACTCAAACATTATATACCCCCTTTATGAAGCAATTCAGTATTAAAGAAAGGATACCTACCTATCTATGCAAATTAGGTTTTTATGTGGTGACAACTATCCTACCATGCAAGGGGGATATAAAATGGAAAATTTGAACTGGAGATGGAATTGTTTGTCATTGTTCTTCTCCATCACTTGGTACACATTCTCTCATGGAATTTTCTACGCATGATGGGTATCTTGTGTTACTGTGAGTGAAATTTCATTATGCTAGAGTGCTGTGTTTTGGAGAGTGGAAATTGAAGAAGACTCTTTTCATGTATCATTCCATGACCCCAACTCGGGGGGCTATCCTAATGGATTACCTATAGCTGGGAGGAAAATCATTCCTTGACATCCATTCAATGTGGTTCACCTCTAGTGATAGACAAGTTTAATTTTTGCAACTGCCATGTTATATCGTTGTTGTAATTAGTATATTTTGTTTTAATTAGTATATTTACACTATGGACTAATCGACGACATAACTCTTTAATGAATTTCACGAGTTAAGTGACATAGATATCATGAAACTACAATAGAAGGATGTAGAATTTGGTTGAAAGCATGGGCCCATGATTTGTATGTTCTTAGTCCATAGTTCTTTATGATTGAAAGTAAAGATTTCAATTATTAAGTGCCCCATCCTGTTGATGGAGCTATAGAGGAGGTCAGGTACACCACAAAGTGGTATCAGAGCCTCCAGGTTTAATTCATTGGACCTCTGGCATACTGCTAAATGGTTTGACAAAAAATGTGGAATGAGCATCTAGCACACATTGCTTACCAATTGGTTGTTAAAACACGTGAACTGAATTGGTGTCTGAACCAGCCATTTGTGGAGAATCATAAACAATGGCATTGTATTGAAACCCTTTGTTGCTACATATGGTTCCATGCTCCCTAATTATAAAACCATCTATTTGGAATAACTTACAAGGAGATACTATTGAATAGTGTAATTCTAAATAGACTGAACAAATGTGCCTATTCATGTTATGAACTTAAGACTCCGTGACAAAAGAACATAAAGAGGATGATATATTATGTCACCATTTTTATTCATGGATAGAAGCTTTGATTGACTCCACTTGGCGTTAAATTAGGATATCTCATTAACATGTATGCCTAGTGCCAAAACCTAGTTGATACACACACCCTACTTGACAAAATGTGTTAAAGGAGAAAGGTTACGTAGTGGGTTTGGAATGCACATAGAATAGAGCACAATGCACGTGAGTGTTCTTGCTGTGTTTATTCTGCTCTTAAAGAGAGCTCAATAGTGACATTAATCCTATCCTATCCTGTACACACAATGGCTTCATAATCTGTTAGTTGTTTTTTATCAAAACTTCTCCTTGTGAGTTTTGGATACTTGTAGCTTGAGAAACTAATTGCACTAATTAAACAATGCAAATGAATTGACAGTCTATAGTTGTGATTTTGGCATACAAAAAAAACTCTCTGAGAACAAATCTAGTGAGCATAAACCATTTTAATAAACACACTCTCTGAGAACAAATGTAGTGAACATAAACCATTGTTATAAAACTCATCTCTCCACAAGGTAACAAGATAGATGGCTTGCCGATGAAGGGAGTTATGAATATGCTTGGCTATATGCCAAATCCTCAACCTAGCAGGGGGGAAAACTAGCACTGTGAGTAAGCCCTTGTGTTTTATTGCTAGATTCAGGGACACAAGGCAAGCCTGACAATCTCTTCTTCAGCTCCATAGTAAATGCATCCATGAACTAATCAACTCTTTTTGAGCGCATGAGAGCTGGACTTGGGTTGGGTATTTTAGGGACTAAAATCTATAAATGATATCTGATTCTATCCATGTAGATGCCAAGGACATGGTTATTATAAGTCATTGTCAAATTATATGCCTATAGATTGGAGCATGTCCAAGGCTAGAATGAAATTAAACTGCACCTACGAAATATTATATTATTATTATATCATGAATTCCTTCAAGTGTCAAGCACCAATATTTCAAGTATGGTGACCTAGTCTTAAGGGTAACTAATGCCTTACTTCAAGTCTGATGTCTTCTGTGTAGGTCATTGAACCTATGGAGCACATTGTCTCATACATACATATATATATATATATATATATATATATATATATATATATATATATATATATATATATATATATATATATATATATATATATATATATATATATATATATATATATATATATATATATAGATATGGGATCTAGATGTACAAAAACATTGAAGATCACAAAACCATACCTAAATGTACAACATTCTCGTGACTACAATTTCTGCCACAATAGTGAAATATACAACATAATACATGCTTGCCTATGGCTTCAATATGTCCTAAATTTTAGGCAATTATTGCCATTTTGTAACCCTATTTTGCAGACTGTTGTATTGAATACGTTATGGGTATCATAGATATTGATATGTTTCACAATTTTCCTCCTAGCCAGAGATATACATCCCCACCCTTACTTGTCTGAGGTGATCCAAAGTTTTGTCTCCACCCTGAGGTATCTCTACAACTCCAGCCAATGTTGTATGATGATGTGAATTTCATACCCTATTAATCCTAGGTGGATTTGGGTGTGGTGATTTGGAACTCCCAGAAGCCATGGGCCTTTGGAACATCCCTAGCCACTCAGAGTTGGAAACCTTTGATTGTAGTGCCACAACCTAAAGGACTACGAATTCATAAGAAGGGGTCCACTACCGTGGGTTATGAAGGAAAATGGGGGGTGAAAGAAAGTCAGTTGGAAGGTGTTGGAATCAAGTACCTTGGTCTGCTACCATATTGGTCCAGCTACGGACCATAGTTGGCTTAGGTAGCCTTTTACCCTGATAGAGTCTTAACCACAACATGCGGATGACCCACTACTAAGAGATATGAGTAGCATAGTCTATTTTTGAGCGGAACATCTAGGTCTAAACCCAATTGGTGTCATTTATCAAAGATAAATGTTACGCTATATTTTGTTTTATTGTAGATTACATGTTTATGAATTATCTATGCTGAAAAGGTTAAGAATAGGATGCATTGCATAATATTGTGCATTGAACATGTAAAATAGAGCAGAATCAAGGTAAATTTTCAAAGGCCAGGTTACAAAGATAGTAATATGCCCCAATGGGTGACTGGTGGTGTTGCAGAAACAGACAAGTCATAAATGATGGGCAGTGGCATGCTATAACTAATGTTGAATCAACCAATAATGGCTAGAGGCCCACTCACAAGGAAAAAAAAAAATCTCTTGATGTAGGTCTCAACCCAGAAATAGATCCTTCAGGATTTGAAAAAATGTGTTTATTCATTTTCATACCATAAGGCAAGACTTTATCATCTTTAATGGTTAACTGCCAGCTGGACATTTTGGAATGTTAGTGTTATTAGATATGCCCAGGTGGTAGTTTTGTTAACTTCTATGCCCTTAGTTAGTTATGGCAGTTATTAAGGCATCTTTCACATGGTATACCTAAGCTTGTGGTGAGCACCACACAACACCCTACTTTTGTAAAACAATGCACTGTTTGTACATTACTGTTATATTAATAATTAAAGAAAACATTTTATGCCAAAAAATGTATATAATATGGTAAATGCACAGTGAAATGGTTTTAAAACCTATTATTTCCTAAACAGAAGAAAATGTATATGTACATATATTCAATCAAGGCAACATTTTTTAGCATTTTAGCATGGAATATGGTGATTAATAAGGAATAAACCTAATAGGAAATACAATAAGGCCTGTAAGGCTAGAATAAGATGCTTCTATGAATGTTCTATACAAATAAAAATGACTCTTGCAAAAGGTCCCTGATTTGAAAAAAAATGGTCAGTACTATCAGCTTAATCAAAGTAAAGGCAAAGTGTAGTATATCAACTAACTACAAATTATACAAAATATCTTCCTATTAATTTCTGCTATGAAATTATCTTCACTTAATATAAGTTGGAGGAGGATTATCAAGTTTAATGTTTAGGATGATTTGGGCTTTCCCTAGCTGGAGATGCTAACTCATTTTATCATTAGAATGAAAAATATTCAAATAACCATGACTTGAAATGGTGAAATTAGTTTTTCAATCCTACTAGAAAGCATAAAAAGACATTCTCATATACCAAAAACATGCAGGGAAATTAACAAAATACCTGATTCAATTGATATTTGTTGCTACTGGTGTCCAGGAGGTGGTTTTTTTTGCTACTGCTGCTGACCAGGTGGTAGAGGTGGAATGTCAGGTCTCAGCTGCATATGAGGAGGAGCACCGTACATAGGAGGGGCACCACCGCCGGGTGGAGGAGGAAGCATAATCCTAGGATGGCTTGGAGGACCTCCCTGCGACGAAAATGGTGGTGGAGGGCCAAGAGGACACACTGGCATTGGGGCATAATAAGTCATGGGGGGCACCGAGACCTGGGGTACAGGAGGCCTTGAGATCTAGGGTTGCAACATGCCTGGTGAAGGGCCTCCAACTCTTCTGATGGGACTATCTAAGCACAGTTGCGCTTGAACAAGGAGCACCCTAGGGATTCCTCTATCCACCGCTTTACCCAAGTTGAGAGCTACCTAAGCTGTAGTGGCAGCCTTGACTCGCGGTTCATCAAGTGGTGGCGGGCCTTCGACTGTCATAGTAACCACTTCTTCCCCATAGAGGAGGACGAGACCAATAGTTTTCCTCTCCTCTCACTCTTCTTGTCTGCTTTAGCTCCCTATTTTTGTCGTTGTTGCTTTCTTGAAACCCTCCCAGGAAATTATTAAAACCCTACCTCCCTGCATTGCTTTGACATCCACATCGAAATTTTGAATGTCTACCACCTCTGCTAGAGGAGGAAGATGACGATGAATTATAGCCATACCTACTTTTTGGGACTCGACCATGGTCTCCCTGTCCTCTGTACAAATGAAAATGGATGAACCCTCCCATGAAATTGTTAAAACCCTACTTCCCCGTGTTACATATCAAAGCCCATTGCGCTAAAAATCCCAAATGTTGTTGGCCTACGCTATATCGTTTCTTTTTAAAAATGTACATTATATCCTTTCTTTTAAAAATGTAAAAGGTAATCATTTTATTTTGAACAAATCAAACTATCAATCATGTTGGCCATTAAAAACAATTATTCAAACCATCACCATTTATCATATAACTTCTTAGCATTTACATTGGAATATTTAATGTGTTTGGATCCAACTAAGGAAAGTGGTGGCACATTCCTTTTATATCCTCAATATTATCTACAAGGTAATGCAACCCTAAGTTGTAGCAACTCTAGGTAAAGTTAAGTAAGCTCAATTATTATAAAGAGGCACCATTGTGAAGAGGATAGAACATCCCCTAGAGTTATTGATTTATAAAATTCCAAAGAATTAACAATAAGTGAAGGGAAAGATCATTCAATTATAAATATAGAATGCAAAGAAGTAGGAGGACAACTGGGAATAAACCATGAAATCATGTGTTTACATTATGGCTAAACGTTCTCATGTCATTCTAAAAACACAAGATATAGGGAAGATTATTGAAACTCATATAAAAGAAACACGTAGTCTAATGAAGCCAAAATTTCATCCATAAAATAATAGAAATTCTAGCATGATTTTGCGAAAATCTAGTGGAAGTTATTGAAAATCTAGGTTATAGTTGTCAATATTCAAGATTTTGGGTGCCCCAAGGGTCCTTGATGGTGCTGAATCCATTTTCATCATCAAAAGAACAATTTAAAAACTATCATAGTGATATTTTTTGAATAATGTATTGTCATATTCTAGCAAGAAAATTGTTATTTGGATAAAATTATGGCCTTGTTGAACAATTCCTAAATGAAATGCACTTTTATTCTAACATAAAGCTAATTGTTCCATTAGGTTTCCCATACTTAACATTGGGCATTTCCAATGATGATATTCCATGCGCGTTAAGACTTATATTATGTGCAGGAAAATGATAAAATTCCATGTGTCTTAAGACTTATGTTATGTGAAGGAGATGATTGCTAGGAATGTTTACAAGGAAGAGGTTAAAAAATGTTCCAGTTTGAAAAATCTTAAACAAATGAAAAATAAAATATAATTTCTTTATAATTCTATTTAAAGAGTGAATAAGAGGATATTAAATGAGCGCAAAAGCATTGAGGATGGCATTACAATTGAAGGTTTTGTTAATGATCGCGTCATCTTGTTGTGAAGGTAAGGACCTCTTCCAAATCCTATTGCCTTAGATGTTGATTTCCAAGAGTACAAGCAATACCCATTTCACATTATTTGATCGACCTAGGAAAACTCATATTATAGGCCAAGAAAATCACAAGTTTTCCTTGGCTAGAGCAAGAAAATGCAGGTGGGGGTTTAGTGCACAAGTTTATTAATGAGTATAGAGGAGGTGTTGAGTGCCTGAGAAGTGAGGAAGAATAATTTGCAGAGAGTATAGAGCACATGCGAGTGAAAATTGAGTAAATTTGTGAGTGGATTTTCTGTTGGTAATTTTTGACAAATAGAACTTTGTGAGGTAGTGAAATTTTTTGCCCAAATGGTGTTGAATATGTTGAGATTGGAAGGAATTAATAGTGAATTACAATGGAATATATTAATTAATTTTTGACTGAAGACCCTTTTTGAGAAACATATAATCAATGTTAATGGCCCCGTTCAAGGGGTCACTCTTGGGTTATAAAGATAATGGTGCACGCTAATATCATTTCATAAGTGACCTAATGTTTTCTAACAATTTCAACAATTTTGGCGCTGCAATAATTTGAGAACAATGATGACATTTACGATAATGAAAATAAATATGAATGAACTTCTCCTGGTTTCAAGAATAGTTTATTCTCTACTGAACAGGGCCAACCACGTCAAGGTGGATGCTCATATGGCCCCTCCCATCCCCCTGACATCACTCTCATTTTCCAAATACTCAATCTATGAAATAGAATATGAACAAACCAAATATTAATCAAGGTCTTAAACAAAATTTTCATGTACACTAGTATGGCCATTATTTATTGGTTTGAAATAATAAAAAACATGCAATAAACCCACATAATTAGTAAATTATTTAAAGACAACAATTCCTACATATTAAAATATAAATTTATAACATACCGGCTCATACTCAAACAAAACATCTATATCAATGTTCTTCTTTTGTATCTTCTTGATCTTCATCCAACTCATCGACATATATACCAACATCTGATTCAAAAACAGGGTTTAAATGATAAAACATGTCATCATCATCATCAATTATGTCATTTTCAATAATATCCTCATCGACATCATCATCAATAATTGTTGCCTCGTCTCCCACACCTGGTTCATCTTCTGTATCTTCTTCGTCTGTCAATGCATCTTCCTCGTCATCTGCCACTGCATCACATTCTTCTTGATCAATATCATCTTCTTCCTCTACAGTATACTCTACTGGCCTTCCTCTTGGATCATATCTAATAGAAAATGACCATCCGTTCTCACCTGGAACCTCTGATTAAAAGACTTGTTCACAATGGCTTGCAAAAACATGGCGATCTTTTCCTTCTTCAAACTGTCATGTTTTAACCACTGGAAATGCATTTTCATGTTGAATAAGAGTTTTTTCATCATCACATACATTCATTCATAGCCTATACCATTTTACGTCGAACAAAACTAATTTGAAGGAATTAAAGTCACACTCAACTATATCATCTAAATACCCATAATAATTATTTTTAGATTCTCGAGGATGTCTGTCACTCCTAGATGAAACATTAGTAACCTGGAATACTGTATTTATCCCACTATCAAATGTTTTCCTGTTATCATCCAACTATTTAATGTGAAATTTACGACCATTCACCACATAGCCTTGTTGTGTTTCAAATCCAATATTCCAAACATGAAAAAGATGCATTAATTCTCAATTAATAATTAATCATATAATTTACACAGCTTGAAAATTATCTGAAAAATCAAAATTGTTATCACAAAATAAACATAATATAAAATTAGTAATGAATAAAATAGGTGAATTAATTGCTTACCTTTCTATCTTTCATACCATATGCTAAATCAATTTCCATGTCCATAACATTTCCATCTCCACTACGATAACCTTCTCTAACCAATTTAGACAGTAGTTGTCATGATAACCTATCTTCGTTACGTTATTTACATATTTAAATCCATTCATTCATCCACTCCAGATTGTTTGCAATGTATAAAAGTAGTTCCTCATAATCTTGAGCACCTAAATAAACAACAATAATTCACCAATATTAAATTTAACTTATAACCATGGAAAATTATATTAATTAATAAACGATGAAAGAATAAGACTTAAATGAATATGATCATATACATGATGTGAAAAAATGAAACATTATATGTATTATATATAATAAATCTTTTACCTCTCACTTTCTTCATTCTACCTTTTCCCAACAGGTGATCCACTTCAAAAATTTTGATGGAGTTCACATCCAAAATGCAATCCAAAACATCCATAGTTGGAGCAGCTAATATAGGAAGCTAATGAATCATATACACCATGGATTCATATACCACATATCCCTCCACCATAGAACCCTCAGGGCGTGCTCTTTGTCTAACCAAAGCCTTCAAGGATTTCAGGTGCCTCTCCACCATCCACATTGACCTTGTGCGTATTGGTCCACACATTTTAATCTCCTCAACCTGGTGCATCAAGTAGTGTTCTCGTGCATTGAAAAATGTTGGAGGTAGATACTTTTGCATTTAACATATTAGCCAAGGAATTCTCTCTTCCAATACTTTATTTCATCTTGATGGATTTCTTTCAATGACAACCATCTGCAAATCATTACGCAAGTTTATTTCAATGAAACATAATATATATTACATTACAAGTAAATTAACACATCATGTCATTAAGTACAAAAATAAATTGTAGCGAGATTTTGCGTATAAATAAAAACTACTTACCTCATGTATTTACTAAGACCATATATAACTTGTTGGACATTGTTGTCGAAGTCTTTTGGGAGAGATACAGGTAGAACATATTATAAAGATAAAAAATGAATGGTTATTGGTTTCCAAATTAAATAGAAAAAAGGAAAATTCAAAATATGTATTCAAGCAATAATATACAAAAAAGTATACCAAAAAAATTACATTAACAAAGGTATGCCAATCATGTGTTTTCACCCCACTAAAGTCACCTTTCTTCGTTAAGATATTATTTATGTTTGAAGCAAAACGTGTTGGAAATTTAATTCTTCTAACAACCTCTTTTACATCATTCCTTTTTTGTTCTGTTAATAACCATGGAATATTATTATAATTTCAACCTCCATTGTTATTTGATTTGTCAATCACACTTTTCATTGCATGATTTGATTTCTCAATTGCAGCACAAATTTTTTCAATTTTATCTCTATCATGTGCACCATCTATGATTCACCATAACGTTTCTATCGCATTCTTCCCAGTATGCATTGTATCAAACAAATGAGCTATTTTTAGGTCCTCATAGTAGGGAAACCTCACGAATTGAGAAGGATAACATTTCATTCTAGGTGGAAGTACAATATTAGTACCTTCACGACGATGACCTTGATATCAAAGAATAAAATAGATAAAAACAATAATTATCAAATACAATAAAATAAATTCATTAATTAAAACAAAAATTCCAAACATTAGATAAACAATTAATATATATATATATATATATAGACAAATTATGTACCACCTACTTGATGATTATTAATTCTGTTATATTCCAACTTCCACAACCGAGGTGTCATTCTTCGTGGTTTTATTTCAGTTTCTTCTTTATCATTGAAAAGATTTTTTTTAGTAGTACGATACTTATGGTTCCTAAGGAGGAAGTTCCTAAACTCATCAAACACCATCTTTCCTAAGTCTAGCGAATGACGATACTCCATATTAGGGTGAAAAATTGGACATGCAAATCTTCCCTTCGTTTGAAGACCTGCAATAGATGGATCAATAAAAATTATACTATGAGATCATTTTTAAAACATGCAATATGGTATATCTAATTTAGATAATTATATATTATATTAAAGTGCAACGAAACATTACATACCACAAAAATGTGTTAGTCCTAGTGCATCATGAATTATCCATAAAAGCACTCCACAACATTGAAATCTCTTATGCTTGATTGGTTTAGTGATGTCATACATAGTGATGCCATTCCATAGCTTTATAAGCTCATCGACAAGAAGCTCAATATATACATTCATATCTTTGACCTGGTACTTACCTAATAGTTAAAAATTACGGTACATAATTACTACCATGATATATGTACATATAAGTAAGTAAGTAAATAAAAGATATTATGAAAACAATGAGAGAAATGAAAATGTTACATTTGAAAAAATAATGTATCAAATACCTAGAATAATCATAGTCAAAATTATGTGCCCCCTCTTTATTGACATCCAAGGAGGAATGTTATTGTTGATAACGAAAATATGCCACTCTAAGTAGATCTAAGCTCTCTGAATGGATTAACACCATCAGATGCCAATGAAAACCTGACACTACGAGGTTCATTTTTAAAATCTATGTATTTTTCCTCAATTTCCCTAAATGCAGAACCATCAACAGGTATTCGAAGAACACCATATTTACTTCTATTCTTTGAATGGTAATCATAAACTATGCTATTCTCTTAGACCTAAACATTCGCTGCAAACATGGAATTATGGGAATATGACGAAGAACCTTTTGAGGTGTTAGGGTCCTATAAATATAAGATTCATAATTTGGAATTGACTTATGATAGTCTTGAAAATATGTACATATTTTTCCTTCTGCAAGTTTTTTTCCCATATTTTGTAAAAAAAATAAAAAAATAGAAAATCAAAAAGAGGGTAAAAGTCCTAAAAGAAAGATCAAAGGACTTAGAAAAAATGATATACCCCAAAGAAAAAGAAATAAAACATCAAAGTGAGCAATTCCCAATGCCACTACTTTTTTACGATGATTATGGCAGTGTCAATAAGTGCCATAATCCATGATGAGTTGAAGTGTTTAATCTTGAATTTTCATGTTTCAATTTTTAATGTTGTAGAATAGTGAATAAAAATTTGCAGTCGAATGTTTAGTCATGAATAATTAGTAGATAGGTAGAGAATAAAGAGGAGCTCATCGATTTAATCTAGGTCCTTGGATGAAATAAGGTAGAATTAGATACTTTTTTCTTTGCTTTCAAAAGAATAAAAATGTTCAAGGTTTCTAGCTCAAATGCCCCCTGCACAAATGGAAGAAAAAATGTTAGATTAAAGATTGGGTAGGTAGAAGAAGGTGGAAAAATCATTGTAAATATCTTTCACCAGGCTACGGTAACTAATTTCCCTCCCTATAGTTATTACTGCATTCTAGACTTCTAGTCAAAGAGGGCTCGAGCATTTCTCGCCTTTTGGGACCCGGACCCAAGACTCAATGAGCGATAAGTTGAAAGTGTTGAATTCCTATATTAATCCCTAATTTTCATCATTTACCCTTCATGCACTCATCATTATTCAAATTCATAAGTAAAGAGCTGCTTTTTTTACTTAATGAATAATCAAATTCCCTTTTTGCTAATCTCCTTCATTCATAAAAACACACACCCTCCAAAAATGTTATATTCTAAGTCAAAGTGGTTAAATTACAAAAAATAAGGCCTTTCTTTAATATTATCACTTTACATAGATATACAATTGTGTGTGTTTTACATTGTCCATGGTCAAATTAAATTCTAATTTACTTATTAAATCCTTATAATTGAACCTTATCCTAAGTATTATAGCTCCTTTTATTTAATTAACCCCTAAACCCATTATTATAAGATTTTTTTTCCAAAGTTAAATATCTACATGTTTTAATAAAAAACCCCCATTAAAACCCCCTTTGGCATAAAACTATTTATATTCAAATATTCTTGCCCCCTTATAGTTTTTAGACCATTCAAAAAAGTCTAATAACTATATAATAAAACTAAAAAATATATGAAAAATTGTGTATTATTTACATATCCAATGTATTTTTAAATCACGCAGAAAAATTACCCATTACCCTATTACATTCTATTGTAAATATCTCATGCCTTCACAAAATATATTTGCCTCCCTCACAACTTAACCATGGTCTTATATTAGCCTCGCTTTATTCATATCTAAACCCAAGGTTAATCCCTTATTAACCTGCCCCACACACCATTTACCATATATATAAACTCACTTTATATAATAAATTTGCCTAATAAAACCCCTTTTGGACTATACATAGGTATACGTCTATTGAACCATTACACCCGTGCATATAAACATTTCCATATATAATTAAAAATTTGGTTATAATCACATATTTTGCAGAGGTTTTGTTATATATCAAACGTGCCATCACATATATCCACCACGGGTCCCACCCATCTTTCACATCAACTTTCTAAAATATCTTGACGAGTTCGCATCATCAAAACAAATCCAATGGTGCACGTTGGGTTTCATGCTCGAAGCCGATCAGTCAATGTTTTATCAAATCCACGTGAAATGGGTTGTATTATAAACCACCACGCGTACGACGTGTCACATTTTGATACGATCGTGTTCATTTTGCAAAAATGCGCTTACCATTCAAACATAACGCGTAAAACCCAACTGGTCGTTTTCTCATTCGAAAATGAATCCACCTCCCGCCTTTGAATAAAACTATAATAAATGCCAAATGTAATGATTTATATTAAAAACTTAAACCTTTGATATATCATTATTTATGTGCATTTGTAAAGTCACGACTAGTTAAACTTCGGCACCGACTTTTGTAAAAAAGCTTTGAGCCTCTGTTAAAACCATTTCTTGCCCCAATCTCAATTAACCACTTTTCTTTATATTTTGAGCTGGTTGGAGCCATTTTCTACGTCGAAGGATCCTTTTCAAAGCGGCAGGAGTTACTAGAAAAACCTCTCGCCCATCAAATGCCCACAGAAGAGGTATTTCTCAATATTTTGACCTGCAAACCTTCAAAATTATACCATGCTGCGAACCAAAAGAGATTAAGGTAAGAGAATTAACCGTTTAAATTGCCCAAACCATAGCCATTTTTTTCCAAGAAGCTCGAATTCCTCTATCAACCTTTCAAAGTCAGAAAAATCCTCGGCTTTACATCCTTGTTTAACCCTTGAAGACCAATTACAAACACGAAGAGAAGTATAAAGGCCTACGAATTGATTAAAAGACTTCTTTTACACAATTGTATCATTCGGGAAACCCTATTTCTTGTCTTAATCCGGTTTATCTCTAATAAGCCCAAATTGAAAAATAAGCACCTTTTTGAAGATAATCCTTTCCCACCAATTGCTCAATTTCCCTTTATTTATGAAAGAAACTAATGTTCCATATATTCCCACCATTATTCCTATGGTTAACACAGTTGTCCCTTCCACATTGGGAGAGAATTTAAATTTTAGCCTCAAAAGTGCCACTAGAAACTGCCGGTAGTCGGTGCAATCTATTGATACTACGCTACGGGATCATCCACCACACGGTACATCAAGCTGGGTGAATCGACGAGATATAGTTAAAGCCATGGAGGAGATGTCCCTCAAGAATAATGAGATAAACAATTTGAAGAAGACCATTCAAACTCTTGAAACATCAAATAGGAACGCATTGATTACATCTAAGGGACATGAACAATGAGCTAATAGACTTGAAGAACAACAAAAACAGAGAGGAGCTTGAAGAATTGAAAATACACGACAGGATTGAAACAAATCAAGAAAGTCCTGAATAAAAGGAACATAATGAATAATTTGGAGAAGCCATGAACCTGTCAATAACAAAATTTTGACAAAATACACAATGTTGAAACAAGCAGGACTCCTAGAAATCCAAGCATGACAGAGAAATGACATGACAGTGAATTAATTTTTTCTACCACAGTAAAAATTTCATTTTATAGCTGTCAAGAGGTAAATATAGCAGTTGAAAGTGTACCAGGTCAAAGAAATAGAGTCAAAGAGTATCAGAAAATCAAACAGCCAAAATTTTTTTTACTATTGTAATTTCTCTATTTTACAAGCAGTAAAATTTAAGATGAACAGAGTAAAAGAGTATCAGGAAGAAAGGCATTGTTAAAGGATATAAAGCGAAAGAGTATCAATCAAGAAATATTCAAACAAATATTTTCCAAATATGCCAGCAAGCATGTACACCTAGTCAACAAACTGTTTTGATTAGATAAGTTAGTTCTATATTTTCTAGATAAGAGGACATCTTGCTTAAGTTGTTAAGCAGCTGACCCTCTTAGTGTCTTAAGATATTTTATTTTCCTAGAGTTATTCCTAGATATCTCTAGAATATTTTTTAATAAACATTTGTATAAGTACTTCAGTTTGTGAAGTGTTTAGGGTGGAATAAAATTACTGAGATTATTATAGACAATTTTTCTTATACTTTGGAGCCTCATGTGTTGATTTCATAGCGATGATCTGGACAATAACCAATTGGACTTCATAACTTAGGATTCATGTGATAAGCTAATGAGTAAAATGATTTCTTACTATTATTGTGTCCTTTTTTGAAGTTTCATTCAATTTCATATATGTTGTTCAATCAAAATGATTAATTAGGAATATTATTTCAGGATTAGTGTAAAAACTCCCTGTCTTCACTACTTAATAATTTAAATTTTTTCTACTGATTTTCGAATTTAGGAATTCTTAATTGCTCTTAGTCCCGTTTGACCCCTACCTCCTTCCTCTTTTTCCGGATCAAAGGATCCTTCACTGCCCTTTATCCCAAAACCAAGCCATTTCATCAAAACAAACTATTCAAATCTCTGAGGGTTATGTTCCTTACCCTGAGTACATTAGCATCCTTTTGGCATTGCCTCCCAATATTGCTTGCTACATCTTGATTCCATAGCCCAATGGACTAGTAGATCCCTCTCTAATTTGTCTTCAAGTAATCTTATTTCCCACCAAACATTTCAAACAAAAACCAAGTTCCCAATCATACCTAGCCTAAAATACCAATCTAGAACAAAAAGAGAGAGCCCTCTCTAAAATTTAGGAAGGCTAGATCCTAAATTTCCAAAGTAGGTTTGTGGTTACCCATATTTTTCTTAAACTATAAATCCAAATCCCACGACCTAGGAAATTACTAGGGTGATAACATACTGGCGAACATACTGGGGACTAACCACTCTCCAGTTTTAAATTTGATCTTGAAGGAAGATTTTTAAATCTATCTTTTTTACTTTAAGATTAACTTTAAAGGTTGTGGGTATTTCATAAATAGTCATTCTGGCTTCTAGGAAAACCTACTATACTAGGTATAACTTGGATCCTAAGCCTATAGTTATAGTAGATAACCAAGAACAGATTGGAAAAAACAAAAGAAAAAATAAATTGTTAATTTAGAAACTAAAGTTCCCTTGAGAAAAGCTAATTCCTTACCCAAAGAATTAGTGAGTTTATCTGATATTGATTTTGATTTCAAGTTTGAAAATTCATTGTTTAGAAATAAATCTAAAACTAATTTAAAAGAAACTGTCATAGATCCTATTTTTACTTCTTTTGTGAATGAAAAACAGAAAATTATTTCAGCATCACTAAAATCAGATAAATCTGAAACTCAAAGTCAAGTAGAAAGGACTAATGTTACAGGAATTAAAGATGTTGATGAAGCTATTAAATTAGCTCATTTTTTGTCTCAATTTCAGCCTCCAGTTTCTTAATCGCACACGAAAATATTTCCAGCAGCAGATTCAACTCTTTATGCTGTCACTTCATTTTTAGACTCCACTGTCAGTCCATCCACGGAACCTTTTATTCTTGAGTTACCTTTGTATCCTAGGTTTATATTTTCATCATACCCTCAATCCACTGCATCCACAGGTTTTATAAGCACTATATCATCAGCTATCATATCCATCACTGTTCCTATAGTTACTGTTATACCTCCTAGTTCAGGAAAACTTGAAATCATGGCTGTAAGATATGCCCCTATATTTTTACCCCAAAACCTCCATGATATGTGTTACACCATTTTTTAGTCATCTAACCTATTAGCATTAGATGGACCCAAGTACACCATGTAAGACCAATTTTACCCTAAGTAAAATTGCTTTCACTATGTAAAATAACTTAATAAAACACATTTATTAGGTTGTTTATGGTCTAAACATGAAACCCCAAAGGGAAATATTAAAGAAATCTATATTTGTTTGATTTTCCTCATATAATAATTAATTAAACAATAATTTAATTATTATTCCTAGTCATATTTAACCCAAAACAAGGAAATTAATTAGATAAATCTTTATTTATCTTATTATTTTGCTAGGAATAATTATTTAAATCTTATTTAAATAATATTCCTTGTTAAATATGACTAAATAATTTATAAATAATTAAATAAATCATTATTTATTTAATTATCATTCAATCACTTCCTTAATATAATAAATAAATCATTTATTTATTTATTATTTACAAATAAAGGGATTTGACCCTAGTCAAATACCTTTTCTCTCTAACAAATATAATAAAATATTCCATGAAAGGTGGATCTAGATTTGGCTAATATTATTTTAATCATGCACCAAAATCTAGAATGACCCAATATTTTGTTATAAATAGAAGGGTTTTCCCATTCATTTGTCACCTTTTGTTGCCTATTAGATCACTCTGGATCTATGCTCTTGGTCCAACTTTGAGCCATTATCATTGTCAAATTTTCTATTTTGTGTGCTCCCTTTGAGTTCTATTTTTTTCTGGGTTTTCTACACCAACAAGAGAGACAAATTCTAGATCTGAAGTGATGAGGACTTTCAAGAACCCATCCGATTAAGGAGAATTGGAAACACCTTTCTTGTTTTCCTCTTAGGTGCCCTTAATACAAAATTCTTTCAAAAATATTGTTCTTGTCTTGTCTATTGGATGTTTGGAGAAAAACTTTATTTTCACTGCTTAATGTCCTTTTATGCATAGATCTGGATTTGAGCAGCATTTATCTTGATCAACTAACTGCAGATCTGAATATATTGGCAGCCATATTTGATGTTAGGGCTATAAGTTATGCATAGCTAAAGTGGTATTTTTTCGTACACTTTGACCAAAGATTCATACTAACAATATGCCCCAAAATTACCAAAAGGATATCACATTATTTGATAATGTTTCACAATATACTGCACAACAACATATCACCAAAATGACTGATTTTTGTGAAATTTATGAGATAGATGAATATGATGTCCGAATGAGGTTGTTTGCTCAAAGTTTAACCAGAGAAGTAAAAACATGGTTTAGAAATTTAGCTGCTGGTAGCATAGCAGATTTAGCTACATTTCATAGAACAATTCTTAATAAATGGGGAAAAAAAGAAAACCCCCTTCATATTTTATCATAATTTGATAACTTAAAAAGAACACCTAATAAGTCTATTCAAGATTATTATACTAGATACAACAGTATCTATAATTCTATTCTTGCAAACCTTAAACCCACTCCTTACTCCATACCGGTCAAATTACCTGATGGATTTGATGCAGATATGGAATATCATTTAAGGGAAAGTGATGCAGAAACTCTTGAACAAATGCAGTTAGACGTTGTTAGTGTAGAGATTAACATCCTTGCTAAAAAATCCATATTGAGAAATGAAATAAGGGTCACTATCAAAGAAGAAACATCAAGTTCTGATGCAAAATTGGATTTCCTTGCTGAAACTTTAGATAGGGTGGTTGATAGATTAGATAACATGGAGAGAAAACCTTCTTGGGATAATCAGCCCTAAAGAAGAAATCCCAACTTTAGAAAAACAAATAACCCTGGAAAAGCTAAGTAAGTTGTTCCAGACCAAAATATTAGGCCCCCTTTTCAAGAGAACTATGCTGAAAGTTCTAAAAACAATGTTGAGGATGAGGAAGACATCAACATAGTGATGGGGATAGATGAAAGCAATACAATTTTCCTCACTCAGGAGGATCAAGAACTCTTTGAGCTTCAACAGCTCAAACTAGAATCTGGTGAATCCTTTGACTATATGCAAGGTTATGACTTCGCAATAAATGAAATTCACAGCCAATATAACCTTAGGAGTAAGAAAATAAATGAGACTTCTACAAAAAACCATGCTACGACTCAACAAAATCAAAACAAAAATAATGTAGAGGCTCCCAAAAAAAAAAAATTGCAAATTCTTCCAAGAGAAAACAAGCAAAATTCAAACCCACCCAGTCCTAAAAAATAGTCTAGTCCAAATATTGTTGATATCACTGATGAAGTGGCTCAATCCTCCAAAGATGCCAAAAAGGATAATACTACAAAGAACACTAATTCAGCAAAAAAAAATAGTTCCTGACCGAAAGAAGAATCCAACCGACTCTAAACCATCAAATCCTAAATCTTCTGCTGAAAATTCTAGATATGAAAAAACCTCTGTTGCCACTCAAAATGTTCATGAAAAAATAACTAAAGACGGCAGAAATTAAGAAACTCAATCAGAAGATAAAAGAACAACCCATGCTAAAATTAAAATTGTTGAACCTCAAGAAAAACCCACTCAGTTAACAATAACAAAAGATAAACTTCTGCAGATTTGTAAATCTCAACCATCATTCAACATTGAAGCTGAAATATCAAAGTTAAAAATACCAATTCATTTAATAGAATTTGTAAAGAATCACTTGTATAAATCAACAATTAATGAAACTTTAAACATGAATGATGGTGAGGATTCAATTAATCTAAATTATGATCAGCCTGAATTAATTTTTGGTCCTGATGTAAATGGTAAATATGCTAATGGAGCAATCCCTCCTTTTTACATTAGTCATACTATTCAAGATCAGATATTAGACAATGAAATGTTAGACTTAGGAGCTTCTCACAACTTAATTCCAAAATCTATTATGGAAACTCTGAATCTAGAAATAAATAGGTCATATAAAGACTTGTTCTCATTTGATTCCTCTAAAGTTAAGTGCATTGGATTGATAAAATATTTGTGTGTCAATTTAGTTCAATACCCAGGTAAAAGCATGATCATGGATATTGTAGTAGCTGACATCCCACCAAAGTATGGTATGCTTCTTTCTTGCTCATGGGGAGCTAAGTTGCAGGGATCTCTACAACTAGACATGAGTTTTGCTACTATCACAGTATTTGGACAGCCCAAAAAATTATATAGAGAATCATTAATGAAATACAGGGTAAGTAATGCAGAAAGGTCCATAAATTATCACATCTATTCAACCCCAAATGACCTTGAATCTTTCATTTTATGCAACTATGATAATAATGATATCAAAACTGAATTTATTAATATAAAACCTAAACCAAACAATGATAATGTTGGTCATGAAGCCCTTTGGCACATATATTTTGATGGCTCGGTGAAAAAGACAGGGGCAGAAGCTGGAGTGTGGATCACCAACATGGAAACCAGTCATTCAGAAGGACATGCCTTTAGACTCAACTTTAAATGCACCAACAACATGGAAGAGTATGAAGCATTGATCTTAGGCCTCCAAATCATTAGAAACTTAGGAGGTAAAAGAATTTTAATCATGGGTGATTTAGAATTAGTCATTAAGAAAATAATCGCTAAATATTCTGTTCATAATCCTAGATAAGCCAGATATAGAGATGCAGCAATTGACTTGGTTGATGATTTTCTAGAGTTTAAGTTTGCTATTATTCCCAGAAATCAAAATTTGCAAGCACATTGCTTAGCAACCTATGCTAGCACTTGCAAATTACCTTTTAAACCAACACATAGATATACTGTTGAAGTAAAATACAAACCCATTTTTCCTGACAATGTTAAATACTGGCAGATTTTCTCCGAATATGAACAGATTTTCAATTTTTTGAACAGCAAGGAAGAATTCCAAAACTGTAAGATATACGCTGAAGATAATTTAAATTCAAAATGCGATGTAGATGATGACTTTAATTGCGAAATAAATAATTTATATGTACATAAATATAAAAATCCCACTGTATTTACTCAATTAGATATAGATAACTTAGAAAAAGTAGACATAGAGGAAATAATTGAATAAGAAATAAACATGCTAGAATTGAAAGATAATATTTTACCTAAAGGTTTAACGCCTTTAGAAGACTTGTTTGATTCCAATGATGTGCCCAAAAAGCCTAAAATGGAACTAGTCAAATCTAATATTGAGGAGTGCAATATAGGAACAGAATTACATCCTAAAATGAGAAAATTGTCTAAATCTTTACCACAAGAAGAAAAATTCAAATACATTGATCTGTTGAAAGAATATCAAGATGTATTTGCATGGAGTTATGAGGATTTAAAGGCTTATGACACAAATAAAATTCAACATAAGATTCCTGTAAAAGATGAGTAGAAGCCTTTTAGACAAAAATTAAGAAGGATTAATCCTGTCTTGTTACCTTTGATAGAGAAAGAAGTCAAACGAATGTATGATGCCCAAATAATTGCACCAATCAGATATTATGATTGGGTTTCTAGCTTAGTACCTACTAGGAAGGAAACTAGAGAAATAAGATTATGTGTAGATTTTAGAAATCTCAATAAAGTGTCTTTGAAAGATAACTACCCTTTGCCAAAGATGGATCACATATTACAGAGAGTAGTTGGATCTTCAAGAATTTCTTTATTGGAAGGTTTCTCAAGTTATAACTAGCTACTTGTTTAGAAAGAAGATCAACCTAAAACAACTTTTACCACTCCTTGGGGCACTTTCATGTATGTGAAAATGCCTTTTGGATTAATGAATGTTGGAGCTACCTTCCAAAGGGCTATGGACATGGCCTTTACAAAAGAGATCCATCACTTTTTGGTTATTTACTTAGATGATCTTACTGTGTTTTCTAAATATGATAATGAACATTTGGATCACTTAAGACATGTATTCATTAAATGTAGGAAATATGGTATATACTTAAATCCAAAAAAGAGTCTTTTCAGACTTGAAGAAGGTAAATTATTATGACACATAATTTCCAAGGAAGGTATTAGGATAGATTCAACAAGAATTGAAGCCATACTAAACATTCACCCACCTAGGAACATCAAAGAGTTACAAGCATTTTTAGGTAAAATAAGTTTTTTAAGAAGATTTATTTCTAATCTAGCTGAAATCATCAAAGAACTTAATAACATGCTAAAAAAGGACTCGGTATTAAAATGTGAAGTTGAAGCAAAACAACATTTTGAATCTATAAAACTTGCTTTAACCAAAACACCAGTCTTAATTAGCCCAGACTTCAAAAAATATTTTATTATCTTTTCATTTGCCTCTGAACATACTATAGCTGCAGTTCTTTTGCAGAAAAATGACCAAGGTTTTGAACAGCCTATAGCATTTTTCATTAAAACACTTAGGGATGCAACTCTAAAATACAACATAATGGAAAAAGAAGCTTTAGCCTTGGTTAAAGCCATAAAAGATTTTAGATTTTACATTCTTTACTCTCACATTATTGTCTATGTTCCTAATTCTATAGTCAAAGATATTCTTACACAGGATGGGCCAGATGGTAGAAGAGGAAAGTGGAATTCCACTATCCTTGAGTATGATATCAAAATCAAACCAACTAAGCTCATAAAAGGACAAGGGTTAGCCAGATTAATGGCTAAATCCAATTGTAATGCCTTAGATATAAATTTCATTGCACAAATTGATGACCAAGAAGAGATGGCTACTCCATTGATCAGTGAAGCCTTTCTAGACTCACCATGGTACTCTGATGTTATCTTTGTACTCACACATTTACAAGCTCCTCCTAGTTTAACTAGAACTAAAGCTAGATTTTTCAAACTCAAAGTAATGAGATATTGTATCTTGGATAATGTGATTTTTTGGAAAGAACATAGTGGAATTTTACTTAATTGTTTACTGAAATCAGAAGCTGACAAGATGTTTGGGGAATTTCATGCAGGTGACTGTGGAGGCCACTTATACTGGAAGATTACAACAGATAAAATTCTTAGAGTTGGTTTCTACTAGCCAACATTATTTGCTGGTGTCAAAAAATATGTTACCTCCTATCAACAATGTCATATTTTTGAAGGGAAAAAGAAATTGTTACCCTTGCCCCTAAAACCTATTTCTATCTAGATGCCTTTTCAACAATGGGGTTTAGAATTCATTGGATAAATTCATCCCCCATCTTCCGGATTGCATAAATGGATTTTGACTGCCACATATTATTTTACCAAGTGGATAGAAGCCATTCCTACTATTCAAGCCACAGACTCAGACATAATCTCTTTCATTGAAAACAATATTTTATCTAGATTTAGATGCCCACACAAAATTATTACTGATAATGCAGTTGCATTTAAATCCAAGAAAATGATTTCCTTTTTCCACAAGTATCACATTACCCTAGGCCACTCTACTGCTTATTACCCTCGAGGTAATGCCTTAGCAGAATCCTCTAATAAGAGCCTGGTAAACATCATCAAGAAATTACTTCAGAAAAACAAAAATACTTGGAACAAAAAGTTGGTCTATGCCCTATGGGAAGGTAGACTTACCACCAAGAAGTCAATTGGTACTTCACCTTATTAGATAGTTTATGGAATGGATTCAGTTTTTCCTTCATCATTAGGAGTTCTAGTAATGAAGATTATTCAGGAATCACAAGTTGAGATTAATGACATTCAACGAATAATAAATCAAACCATCCATTTACAGCAAACAAGGGAGAATGTACATGAAAAATATCAATTAATTCATGATAAGATAAAAAAAAAAAAAAAAAAAAAATTGATAAAAGGAGTAAAGAGGATGATTTTTACATAGGAGATAAAGTGTTAAAGTGGGATTCTAGGAGAGAGGAAAAGGGAAAACATGGAAATTTTGAATTTTAATGGAAGGGACCTTATGAAATTTATGGGTATAGAGGTAATAATGCATTTTTTATCCGAAATTTGGATGGAACAAACATTCCAGAAGGACCAGTGAATGGTAGGATGCTTAAACACTAATATTCTGCTGAGTTAACTAACACCTATTTCCAGATTGATTCCTTTTTTACATCATTGTATATATTCATTGCAAGTGAGTAGATTGGATTGGATGTTTTCTTTTCAAAATTTGAATCTCAAAGTGAAGGCCCTAATATTTGAAGAGTAAAATATCATAAGTATGAGTTGTTGCAGAAATCTGAAGACAGTTACAAGATCATCAAGGTTAAAAATTCAAGGCTATTAATCTTAGAGTTCTTGACATTTCACTAGGAAATGCCATCCCCATGTGAAGCTGTTGTTAGGTTCCTATAAATATAGGATTCATAATTTGGAATTGACTTATGATAGTCTTGTAAATATGTACATACTTTTCCTTCTCCAAGTTGTTTTCCCATATTTTGTAAAAAAAATAAAAAATAAAATAGAAAATAAAAATAGGGTAAAAGTCCTAAAAGAAAGATCAAAGGACTTAGAAAAAATAATATACCCCAAAGAAAAAGAAATAAAACATCAAAGTGAGAAATTCAAAATGCCACTACTTTTTACTGATGATTATGGCAGAGCGGAAATAAGTGCCATAATCCATCATGAGTTGAACTGTTTAATCTTGACTTGCCATGTTTCAATTTTAATGTTGTAGAATAGTGAATAAAAATTAGTCAGACAGTTTAATCCTGACTAATTAGTAGATAGGTAGAGAATAAAGAGGAGCTCATCAGTTTAATCTGGGTCCTTGGATGAAATAAGGTAGAATTAGATACTTTTTACTACTTTCAAAAAAATAAAATGTTCAAGGTTACTAACTCAAATGCACCTGCACAAATGGAAGAAAAAATATTAGATTAAATATTGGGTAGGTAGAAGAAGGTGGGAAAATCATTGTAAATATCTTTCACCAGGCTACAGTAACTAATTTCCCTCCCCTACAGTTATTCTGCATTCTATACTTCCAGTCAATGAGGCTCAGAGCATTTCTCTAACTTTTGTTGGGACCAGACCCAAGGCTCAATGACTGATAAGTTGAAAGTGTTGAATTCCTATATTAGAACCTAATTTTCATCATTTTCCCTTCATGCACTCATCATTATTCAAATTCATAAGTAAAGAATCCTTTTTTACTTAATGATTAATCAAATTCCCTTTTGACAAATCCCCTTCATTCATAAAAACACAAAAAACCCTCCAAAAATGTTATATTCTAAGTCAAAGTGGTTAAATTACAACAAATAAGGCACTGCTTTAACATTATCACTTTACTTAGCTATATAATTGTTTTTTCGTGTTTTACATCCTTCATGGTCAAATTAACTTCTAATTTACTTATTAAATCCTTATAATTAAACCTTACCCTAAGTATTATAGCTCCTTTTATTTAACTATCCCCTAAACCCATTATTATAAGTTTTTTGCCAAAGTTAAATATCTACGTGTTTTAATAAAAAAACCCCCATTAAAACCCCCTTTGGCATAATACTATTTATATTCAAATATTGCCGCCCCCTTATAGTTTTTAGACCATTCAAAAAATTCTAATAACTATATAATAAAACTAAAAAATATATGAAAAATCGAGTTTTATTTACATATCCAATGTATTTTAAATAACGCGAAAACATTACCAATTACCCTATTACATTCTATTGTAAATATCTCACACCTTCACAAAATAGATTTGCCTCCCTCATAGCTTAACCATGGTCTTATATTAGCCTCCCTTTATTCATATCTAAACCCAAGGTTAACCCCTTATTAACCCGCCCCATGCACCATTTACCATGTATATAAACTCACTCGATATATATAAATTTGCCCGATAAAACCCCTTTATGACTATACATAGGTATACGTCTATTGAACCATTAAACCCGCGCATATAAACATTTCTATATATAATTAAAACTTTGATTATAATCACATATTTTACAAAGGTTTTGTTATATATCAAACGCGCCATCACATATATCCACCCTGGGTCCCACCCATCTTTCACACCAACTCTTTAAAAGATCTTGATAGTTCGCATCATCAAAACAAATCCAACAGTGCACATTCATTTTCATGCTCCGAAACTGATCGATCAATGTTTGATCAAATCCATTCGAAATGGGTTGTATTATAAAACCACCCGATGCAACATGTCACATTTTGATACGATCGCGTTCATTTTGCACAAATTTTCTTTCCATTCAAATGCAATGTGAAACCCACTGGTCATTTTTGCATTCGAAAATGAATCCACCTCCTACCTTTGAATAAACTTGTAATAAATGCCAAATGTAATGATTTATATTGAAAACTTAAACCTTTGATATATCATTATTTATGTGCATTTGTAAAGCCGCGACTGGTTAAACAACCACCTGACTGTGTAAAAAGATTTGAGCCTTTTTTAAAACCATTTCTTGCCCCAAGCTCAATTACCCATTGTTCTTTATATTTTGGAACTTGTTGGAGCCATTTTCTGCGTCGAAGGATCTTGTTCAAAGCACCGAAGTTACCAGAAAAACCACTCCCCTGTCAAATACCTGCAGAAGAGGTATTCCTCAATATTTTGACCTGCAAACCTTCAAAATTATACCATCTCTGAACCAAAATAGATTAATATAAGAGAATTAACCATTTAAATTGCCCAAACCCTGGCCAGTTTTTCCAGGAAGCGTGAATTCCTCTATCAACCTTTAAAAGTCAAAAATCCTCAGCTTTACATCCTATTTTAACCCTTGAAGACCAATTACAAACACAGAGGAAGTATAAAGTCCTACAGATTGATTAAAATACTTATTTTACACACTTGTATCATTTAGGAAACCCTATTTCCTGTCTTAATCTAGTTTATCTCTAATAAGCCCAAATTGAACAATAAGCACCTTTTTGAAGATAATCCTTTGCCACCAATTTCTCAATTCCCATTTTTGATGAAAGAAACTGATGTTCCATCTATTCCCACCGTTATTCCTATGGCTAACACAGTTTTCCCTTCTACATTGGTAGAGAATTTAAATTTTAGCCTCAAAAGTGCCACTGCAAACTGCAATGTCAGTGCAATCTATTGATACTTCTGCCACAAGATCATCCACCACATAGGTACATCAAGCAGGTGAATCAACAGATATAGTTAAAGCCATGGAGGAGATGTCCCTCAAGAATAATGAGATAAACAATTTGAAGAAGACCATTCAAACTCTTGAAACATCAAACAATAATGCATTGATTACAGCTAAGGTACATGAACAATGAGCTAATAGACTTGAAGAACAACAAAAACAGAGAGGAGCTTGAAGAATTGAAAATACAAGACAGGACTGAAACAAATCAAGAAAGTCCTCAATAAAAGGAACATAATGAATAATTTTCAGAGGCCATGAACCTGTCAATAACAAAATTTTGACAAAATACACAATGTTGAAACAAGCAGGCCTCTTAGAAATCCAAGCATGACAGAGAAATGACATGACAGTGAATTAATTTTTTTTACGACAGTAAAAATTTCATTTTACAGTTGTCAAGAGGTAAATATAGTAGTTGAAAGTGTACCAGGTCAAAGAAACAAAGTCAAAGAGTATCAGAAAATCAAAGAGCCAACAAATTTTTTACTATTGTAATTTCTCTATTTTACAAGCAGTAAAATGTCAAATGAACAGAGTAAAAGAGTATCAGGAAGAAAGGAATTGTTAAAGGATATAAAGCAAAAGAATATCAATCAAGCAATCCTCAAGCAAATATTTTCCAAATATGCCAACAAGCATGTACACCTAGTCAACAACCTGTTTTGATTAGATAAGTTAGTTCTATATTTTCTAGATAAGAGGACAACTTGCTTAAGTTATTAAGCAGCTGGCCCTCTTAGTGTGTTAAGATATTTTATTTTCCTAGAGTTATTCCTAGATATCTCTAGGATATTTTGTAATAAACATTTGTATAAGTACTTCAGTTTGTGAAGTGGTTAGGGTGGTATAAAATTGCTGAGATTATTATAGACAATTTTTCTTATACTTTGGAGGCTCATGTGTTGATTTAATAGCAGCAGTTTGGACAATAACCAATTGGACTTCACAACTCAGGATTCATGTGATAAGATAATGAGTAAAGTGATTTATTAGTGTCATTGTGTCCTTTTCTAAAGTTTCATTCAATTTCATATATGTTGTTCAATCCAAATGATTAATTAGTAATATTATCTCAAGATTGGTGTAAAAACTCCTTGTCTTGACTACTTAATCATTTAAATGTTTTGTGCTGATTTTCGGATTTAGGAATTCTTAATTGCTCCTAGTCCCGTTTGACCCCTACCTCCTTCTTCTTTTTCCGGATCAAAGGATCCTTCACTACCCTTTATCTCGAAAGCAAGCCTTTTCATCAAAACAAACTATTCAAATCTCTAGCTATTATGTACCTTTCCCTGAGTACATTAGCATCCTTTTGGCATTGCCTTCTAGTCTTGCCTGCTACATCTTGACTCCATAGCCCAATGGACTAGTAGATCCCTCTCTAATTTGTCTTCAAGTAATCTTATTTCCAACCAAACATTTCAAACAAAAACCAAGTGTCCAATCATACCTAGCCTAAAATACCAATCCAGACAAAAAGAGAGAGCCCTCTCTGAAATTTTGGAAGGCTAGATCCTAAATTTCCAAAGTAGGTTTGTGGTTACCCCTAGTTTTATTTAACTATAAATCTAAATCCCATGACCTAGGAAATTACTAGGGTGATAACATACTGGCGACCATACTGGGGACTAACCACTCTCCAGTTTTAAATTTAATCTTGAAGGAATATTTTTAAATCTATCTTTGCTACTTTAAGATTAACTTTAAAGGTTGTGGGTATTTCATAAATAGTTATTCTGGCTTCTAGGAAAACCTACTATACCAGGTCTAACCCGGATCCTAAGCCTCCAGTTATAGTAGATAACCTAGAACAGATTGGAAAAAATAAAAGAAAAAATAAATTGTTAATTAGAAACTGAAGTGCCCTTGAGAAAAGCTAATTCCTTACCCAAAGAATTAGTGAGTTTATCTGATATTGATTTTGATTTCAATTTTGAAAATTCATTGTTTAGAAATAAATCTGAAACTGATTTAAAAGAAACTGTCATAGGTCATGTTTTTACTTCTTTTGTGAATGAAAAACAGAAAATTATTTCAGCATCAATAAAATCAGATAAATCTGAAACTCAAAGTCAAGTAGAAAGGATTAATGTTACATGAATTAAAGACGTTGATGAAGCTATTAAATTAGCTCATTTTTTATCTCAATTTAAGCCTCTAGTTTCTCAATTGCACATGACAATATTTCTAGCAGAAAATTCAACTCTGTATGCTATCACTTCATTTTAGAATCCACTGTCAGTCCATCCACATAACCTTTTATTCTTGAGTTGCCACTGTAGCCTAGGATTATATTTTCATCATACCCTCAATCAACTGCATCCACAGGTTTTATAAGCATTATATCATCAGCTATCATATCGAGCACTGCTCCTATAGTTACTGTTATACCACCTAGTTCAGGAAAACTTCAAATCATGGCTGCAAGATATGCCCCTATGGTTTTACCCGAAAACCTCCATGATATGTGTTACACCATTTTTTTGTCATCTAACCTATTATCATTAGATGGACCCAAGTACACCATGTAAGACCAATTTTACCCTAAGTAAAATTGCTTTCACTATGTAAAATAACTTAATAAAACACATTTATTATGTTGTTTATGGTCTAAAAAGGAAACCCCAAAGGGAAATATTAAACAAATCTATATTTGTTTGATTTTTCTCATAGAATAATTAATTAAACAATAATTTAATTATTATTCCTGGTCATATTTAACCCAAAACAAGGAAATTAATTAGATAAATATTTATTTATCTTATTATTTTGCTAGGCATAATTATTTAAATCTTATTTGAATAATATTCCTTGTTAAATATGACTAACTGATTTATAAATAATTAAATAAATCATTATTTATTTAATTATTGTTCAACCACTTCCTTAAAATAATAAATAAATCATTTATTTATTTATTATTTACAAATAAAGGGATTTGACCCAAGTCAAATACCTTTTCCCTCCAACAAATATAATAAAATATTCCATAAAACGTGGATCTAGATTTGGTTAATATTATTTTAATCATGCACCAAGATCTAGAATGACCCAATATTTTGTTATAAATAGAAGGGTTTTCCCATTAATTTGTCACATTTTTTTGCCTATTAGATCACTCTGGATATATGCTCTTGGTCTCACTTTGAGCCATTATCATTGTCAATTTTCTATTTTGTGAGCTCCCTTTGAGTTCTATGTTTGTCTGGGTTTTCTACACCAACAAGAGAGAGAAATTATAGATCTGAAGTGGTGAGGACTTTCAAGAACCCATCCCATTGAAGAGAATTGGAAACACCTTTCTTGGTTTCCTCCCAGGTGCCCTTAATACAAAATTATTTCAAAAATATTTTTCTTGTCTTGTCTATTGGGTGTATGGAGAAAAACCTTATTTTCACTGCTTAATGTCTTTTTATGCATAGATATGGGTTTGTGTAGCATTTATCTTGATCAACTAACTGCAGATCTGAAGATATTGGCAGCCATATTTGATGTTAGGGCTATAAGTTATGTGTAGCTAAAGTGGTATTTTTTCGTACACTTCGACAAAAGATTCATACTAACAATATGCCCCAAAATTACCAAAAGGATATCACATTATTTGATAATGTTTCACAATATACTGCAAAACTACATATCACCAAAATGACTGATTTTTGTGAAATTTATGAGATAGATGAATCTGATGTCCGAATGAGGTTGTTTTCTCAAAGTTTAACCAAAGAAGTAAAAACATGGTTTAGAAATTTAGTTGCTGGTAGCATAGCAGATTTAGCTACATTTCAGAGAGAATTTCTTAATAAATGGAAAAAAAGAAAAGAAAAACCCTCTTCAGATTTTATCAGAATTTGATAACTTAAAAAGAACACCTAATGAGTCTGTTCAAGATTATTGTACTAGATACAACAGTATCTATAATTCTATCCCTGCAAACCTTAAACCCACTCCTTACTTCGTACCGCTCAAATTCCCTGATGGATTTGATGCAGATATGGAATATCATTTAAGGGAAAGTGATGCATAAACTCTTGAACAAATTAAGTTAGACGTTTTTAGTGTAGAGATTAACATCCTTGCTAAAAAAGCCATTTTGAGAAATGAAAGAAGGGTCACTATCAAAGAAGAAACATCAAGTTCTGATGAAAAATTGGATTTCCTTGCTAAAACTTTAGATAGGGTGGTTGATGGATTAGATAACATGGAGAGAAAACCTTCTTGGGATAATCAGCCCCAATGAAGAAATCCCAACTATAGAAAAACAAATAACCCTGGAAAAGCTAAGGAAGTTGTTCCAGACCAAAATATTAGGCCACCTTTTCAAGAGAACTATGTTGAAAGTTCTAAAAACAATTTTGAGGATGGGGAAGACATCAAAATAGTGATGGGTATAGATGAAAGAAATACAATTTTCCTCACTTAGGAGGATCAATAACTCTTTGAGCTTCAATAGCTCAAAGTAGAATCTGGTGAATCTTTTGACTATAAGCAAGGTTATGACTTCGCAATCAATGAAATTGATAGCCAGTATAACCTTAGGAGTAAGAAAATAAATGAGCCTTCTACAAAAAATCATACTACGACTCAACAAAATCAAAACAAAAAGAATGTAGAGGCTCCCAAAACAAAAATTTTGCAAATTTTTGCAAGAGAAAACAAGCAAAATTCAAACCCACCCAGTCCTAAAAAATAGTCTAGTCCAAAGATTGTTGATATCAATGATGAAGTGGCTCAATCCTCCAAAGATTCCCAAAAGGCTAATACTACAAAGACCAATAATTCAGCAAAAACAATAGTTCCTGATCCAAAGAAGAATCAAGCTGACTCTCAACCATCAAATCCTAAATATTCTGTTGAAAATTCTAGATATGGAAAAACCTCTACTGCCACTCAAGATGTTCATGAAAAGATAACTAAAGACAACAGAAATCAAGAAACTGAATCAGAAGATAAAAGAACAACTCAAGCTAAAATTAAAACTGCTAAACCTCAAGAAAAACCCACTCAGTTAACAATTAAAAAAGATGAACTTCTGCAGATTTGTAAATCTCAACCATCATTCAACATTGAAGCTGAAATATCAAAGTTAAAAATACCAATTCCTCTAACAAAATTTGTAAAGAATGTCTTGTATGAATCAACAATCAATGAAACTTTAAACATGAATGATGGTGAGGATTCAATTAATCTAAATTATGATCAACCTAAATTAATTTTTTGTCCTGATGCAAATGGTAAATATGCTAATGGAGCAATTCCTCCTTTTTACATTAGTCATACTATTCAAGATCAGATATTAGACAATGAAATGTTAGACTTAGGAGATTCTCACAACTTAATGCCAAAATCTATTATGGAAACTCTAAATCTAGAAATAACTAGGGCATATAAAGACTTGTTCTCATTTGATTCCTCTAAAGTTAAGTGCATTGGATTGATAAACTATTTGTGTGTCAATTTAGTTCAATACCCAGGTAAAAGCATGATCATGGATATTGTAGTAGCTGTCATCCCACCAAAGTATGTTATGCTTCTTTCTCGCTCATGGGGAGCTAAGCTACAGGGATCTCTACAACTAGACATGAGTTTTGCTACTATCACAATATTTGGATAGCCGAAAAAATTATATAGAGAATCCTTAATGAAATACAGGGTAAGTAATGCAGAAAGGTCCATAAATTATCACATCTATTCAACCCCAACTGACCTTGAATATTTCATTTTATGCAACTATGATAATAATGATATCCAAATTGAATTTATTGATAGAAAACCTAAACCAAACAATGATAATATTGGTCATGAAGCATTTTGGCACATATATTTTGATGGCTCGGTGAGAAAGACAGGGGCAGGAGTTGGAGTGTGGATCACCAACATGGAAACCAGTCATTCGGAAGGACATGCCTTTAGACTCAACTTTAAATGCACCAGCAACATGGAAGAGTATGAAGCATTGATCTTAGGCCTCCAAATCATCATAAACTTAGGAGGTAAAAGAATTTTAATCATGGGTGATTCAAAATTAGTCATTAAGCAAAGAAACGATGAATATTCTGTTCATAATCCTAGATTACCAGATACAGAGATGCAGCAATTGACTTGGTTGATGATTTACTAGAGTTTAAGTTTGTTATTATTCCCAGAAATCAAAATTTGCAAGCACATTTCTTAGCAACCTTTGCTAGCACTTGCAAATTAACTCAATAAAGTGTCTTTGAAAGATAACTACCCTTTGCCAAAGATAGATCACATCTTATAGAGAGTAGTTGGATCTTCAAGAATTTCTTTATTGGAAGGTTTCTCAGGTTATAACCAGATACTTTTTTCAAAAGAAGATCAACCTAAAACAACTTTTACCACTCCTTGGGGCACTTTCATGTATGTGAAAATGCGTTTTGGATTAATGAATGCGGGAGCTACCTTTCAAAGGGCTATGGACATGGCCTTTGCAAAAGAGATCCATGACTTTTTGGTTATTTACTTAGATGATATTACTGTGTTTTCTAAATCTAATAATGAACATTTGGATCACTTAAGACAGGTATTCATTAAATGTAGGAAATATGGTATATCCTTAAATCCCAAAAAGAGTCTTTTCGGACTTGAAGAAGGTAAATTATTATGAAACATAATTTTCAAGGAAGGTATTAGGATAGATCCACCAAGAATTGAAGCCATACTAAACATTCACCCACCTAGGAACATTAAAGAGTTACAAGCATTTTTAGGTAAAATAATTTTCTTAAGAAGATTTATTTCTAATCTAGCTGAATTCATCAAAGAACTTAATAACATGCTGAAAAAGGACTCAGTATTAAAATGTAAAGTTGAAGCAAAACAATATTTTGAATCTATAAAACTTGCTTTAACCAAAACACCAGTCTTAATTAGCCCAGACTTCAAAAAAAAAAATTATTATATTTTCATTTGCCTCTGTTCATACTATAGCTGCAGTTCTTTTGCAGAAAAATGACCAAGGTTTTGAACAGCCTATAGCATTTTTCAGTAAAACACTTAGCGATGCAACTCTAACATAACACATAATGGAAAAGCAAGCTTTAACCTTGGTTAAAGCCATAAAATATTTTAAAGTTTACATTCTTTACTCTCACATTATTGCCTATGTTCCTAATTCTGTAGTCAAATATATTCTTACACAGGATGGGCCAGATGGTAGAAGAGGAAAGTGGATTGCATCTATCCATGAGTATGATATCAAAATCAAACCAACTAAGCTCATAAAAGGACAAGGGTTATCCATATTAATGGCTAAATCCAACTATAATGCCTTAGATATAAATTTCATTGCACAAATTGATGGCCAAGAAGAGATGGCGACTCCATTGATCAGTGAAGCCTTTCCAGACTCACCATGGTACTCTGATGTTATCTTTGTACTCACACATTTCAAGCTCCTCCTAGTTTAACTAGAACTAAATCTAGATTTGTCAAACTCAAAGTAATGAGATATTATATCTTGGATAATGTGATTTTTTGGAAAGAACATAGTGGAATTTTACTTAATTGTTTACTGAAATCAAAAGTTGACAAGATTCTTCAGGAATTTCATGCAGGTGACTGTGGAGGCCACTTATACTGGAAGAGTACAGCAGATAAAATTCTTACAGTTGGTTTCTATTGGCCAACATTGTTTGGTGATGTCAAAAAATATGTTACCTCCTGTCACCAAAGTCAGATTTTTGAAGGGAAAAAGAAATTGTTACCCTTGCCCCTAAAACCTATTTCTACCGAGATGCCTTTTCAACAATGGGGTTTAGACTTCATTGGAGAAATTCATCCCCCATCTTCTGGATTGCATAAATGGATTTTGGCTACCACAGATTATTTTACCAAGTGGATAGAAGCCACTCCTACTAGGAAAGCCACAGAGTCAGTCATAATCTCTTTCATTGAAAACAATATTTTATCTAGATTTGGATGCCCACACAAAATTATTACTGATAATGCAGTTGCATTTAAATCCAAGAAAATGATTTCCTTTTTCCCCAAGTATCACATTACCCTAGGCCACTCTACTGCTTCTTACCTTCAAGGTAATGGATTAGCAGAATCCTCTAATGAGAGGCTGGTAAACGTCATCAAGAAATTACTTCAAAAAAACAAAAATACTTGGAACAAAAAGTTGGTCTATGCCCTATGGGAAGGTAGACTTACCACCAAGAAGTCAATTGGTACTTCACCTTATCAAATATTTTATGGAATGGATGCAGTTTTTCCTTCATCATTGGGAGTTCTAGTAATGAAGATTATTCAGGAATCACAAGATGATATTAGTGACATTCAACGAAGAATAAATCAAACCATCCATTTACACCAGACAACGGAGAACGTACATGAAAAATATTAATTAATTCATGATAAGATCAAAAATATTTTTGATAAAAAGAGTAAGGAGGATGATTTTTACATAGGAGATAAAGTGTTAAAGTGGGATTCCAGGAGAGAGGAAAAGGGAAAACATGGAAAATTTGAATTTTAATGGAAGGGACCTTATGAAATTTATGGGTACAGAGGCAATAATGCATTTTTTATCTGAAATTTGGATGGAACATACATTCCAGAAGGACCAGCGAATGGTAGGATGCTTAAACACTACTATTCTGCTGAGTAAACTAACAGCTACTTCCATATTGATTCCTTTTTTACATCATTGTATATATTCATTGCAAGTGAGTAGATTGGATTGGATATTTTCTTTTCAAAAGTTGAATCCCGAAGTGAAGGCCCTAAGATTTGAAGAGTAAAATATCATAAGTATGAGTTGTTGCAGAAATCTGAAGACAGTTACAAGATCATCAAGGTTAAAAATTCAAGGCTAGTAATCTTAGAGTTCTTGATATTTCACTAGGAAATGCCATCTCCATGTGAAGTCGTTGTTAGGGTCCTATAAATATAGGATTCATAATTTTGAATTGACTTATGATAGTCTTGTAAATATGTACATACTTTGCCTTCTGCAAGATGTTTTCCCATACTTTGTAAAAAAATAAAAAATAAAAAAGAAAATAAAAAAGAGGGTAAAATTCCTAAAAGAAAGATCAAAGGACTTAGAAAAAATAATATACCCCAAAGAAAAAGAAATAAAGCATCAAAGTGAGCAAGTCCAAATGCCACTACTTTTTACTGATGATTATGGCAAACTATCAATAAGTGCCATAATCCATGATGAGATGAATTGTTTAATCTTGACTTGTCATGTTTCAATTTTAATGTTGTAGAATAGTGAATAAAAATTAGTCAGACAGTTTAATCCTGACTAATTAGTAGATAGGTAGAGAATAAAGAGGAGCTCATCAGTTTAATTTGGGTCCTTGGATGAAATAAGGTAGAATTAGATACTTTTTACTGCTTTCAAAAGAATAAAATGTTCAAGGTTGCTAGCTCAAGTGCGCTTGCACAAATGGAAGAAAAAATGTTACATTAAAGATTGGGTAGGTAGAAGAAGGTAGGAAAATCATTGTAAATATATTTCACCAGGCTACAGTAACTAATTTCCCTCCCCTATAGTTATTCTGCATTCTAGACTTCCAATCAAAGAGGCTCAGAGAATTTCTCTGACTTTTGTTGGGATCAGACCCAAGGCTCAATGACTGATAAGTTGAAAGTGTTGAATTCCTATATTAATCCCTAATTTTCATCATTTACCCTTCATGCACTCATCATTATTCAAATTCATAAGTAAAGACTCCTTTTTTACTTAATGAATAATTCAATTCCCTTTTGACTAATCTCCTTCATTCATAAAAACACAAAAAACCCTCCAAAAATGTTATATTCTAAATAAAAGTGGTTAAATTACAAAAAATAAGGCCTTGCTTTAACATTATCACTTTACTTAGCTATATAATTGTTTTTTTGTGTTTTACATTGTCCATGGTAAAATTAACTTCTAATTTACTTATTAAATCCTTATAATTAAACCTTATCCTAAGTATTATAGCTCCTTTTATTTAATTATCCCCTAAACCCATTATTATAAGCTTTGTTGCCAAAGTTAAATATCTACATGTTTTAATAAAAAACCCCCATTAAAACCCGCTTTGGCATAAAACTATTTATATTCAAATATTCCTGCCCCCTTATAATTTTTATACCATTCAAAAAAGTCTAATAACTATATAATAAAACTAAAAAATATATGAAAAATCAAGTTTTATTTACATATCCAATGTATTTTAAATAACGCGAAAAAATTACCCATTGCCCTATTACATTCTATTGTAAATATCTCACGCCTTCACAAAATATATTTTCCTCCCTCACAGCTTAACCATGGTCTTATATTAGCCTCCCTTTATTCATATCTAAACCCAAGGTTAACCCCTTATTAACCTGCCCCATGCACCATTTACCATATATATAAACTCACTTTATATATATAAATTTGCCCGATAAAACCCCTTTAGGACTATACATAGGTATACGTCTATTGAACCATTACCCCCGGGCATATAAACATTTCCATATATAATTAAAACTTTGATTATAATCACATATTTTACAAAGGTTTTGTTATATATCAAACGTGCCATCACATATATCCACC
This sequence comes from Pinus albicaulis, assembly GCA_034641835.2. Taxonomy (NCBI): domain Eukaryota; kingdom Viridiplantae; phylum Streptophyta; class Pinopsida; order Pinales; family Pinaceae; genus Pinus; species Pinus albicaulis. Next base: position 4,430 of record JAXQQM020062157.1, on the reverse strand, counting down.
TTGGGTCCCACCCATCTTTCACAGAAACTCTTTAAAAGATCTTGAGAGTTCGCATCATCAAAACAAATCCAACGGCGCATGTTCAGTTTCACGCTCTGAAACTGATCGATCAATGTTTGATCAAATCCATGCGAAATGGGTTGTATTATAAAACCACCTGATGCGACGTGTCACATTTTGATACAATCACATTCATTTCGCAAAAATATGCTTACCATTCAAATGCAACGTGAAACCTACTGGTCGTTTTCGCATTCGAAAATGAATCCACCTCTCGCCTTTGAAAAAGCCTGTAATAAATGCCAGATGTAATGATTTATATTGAAAACTTAAAACATTGATATATCATTATTTATGTGCATTTGTAAAGTCGTGACTGGTTAAACTTCCACTTGACTGTGTAAAAAGCTTTGAGCCTCTTTTAAAACCATTTCTTGCCCCAAGCTCAATTACCCACTATTCTTTATATTTTGGAACTGGTTGGAGCCGTTTTCTGCGTCGAAGGTTCCTGTTCAAAGCGCCGAAGTTACCAGAAAAAATTCTCACCCGTTAAATACCTGCATAAGAGTTATTTCTTAATATTTTGACCTGCAAACCTTCAAAATTATACCATCTATGAAACAAAAGAGATTAAGATAAGAGAATTAACCGTTTAAATTTCCCAAACCCTGGCCATTTTTTCCAGGAAGCCTGATTCCTCTATCAACCTTTCAAAGTAAAAAATCCTCAGTTTTACATCCTAGTTTAACCCTTGAAGACCAATTCCAAACACAAAGGAAGTATAAAGGCCTGCAGATTGATTAAAAGACTTCTTTTACACACTTGTATCTTTTAGGAAACCATATTTCCTTTCTTAATCCAGTTTATCTCTAATAATCCCAAATTGAACAATAAGCACCTTTTTGAAGACAATCCTTTCCCACCAATTGCTTAATTCCCATTTTTGATGAAATAAACTAATGTTCCATATATTCCCACCATTATTCCTATGGTTAACACATTTTTCCCTTCCACATTGGAAGAGAATTTAAATTTTAGCCTCAAAAGTGCCACTAGAAACTGCAGTGTCAGTGCAATCTATTGATACTTCTGCCACAGGATCATCCACCACATAGGTACATCAAGTAGGTGAATCAACAGATATAGTTAAAGCCATGGAGGAGATGTCCCTCAAGGATAATGAGATAAACAATTTGAAGAAAACCATTCAAACTCTTGAAACATCAAACAGGAATGCATTGATTACATCTAAGGGACATGAACAACGAGCTAATAGACTTGAAGAACAACAAAAACAGAGAGGAGCTTTAAGAACTCAAAATACAAGAAAGGACTGAAACAAATCAAGAAATTCCTAAATAAAAGGAACATAATGAATAATTTGGAGAGGCCATGAACCTGTCAACAACAAAATTTTGACAAAATATACAATGTTGAAACAAGCAGGCCTCCTAGAAATCCAAGCATGACAGAGAAATGACATGACAGTGAATTAATTTTTTTTACCACAGTAAAAATTTCATTTTACAGCAGTCAAGAGGTAAATATAGTAGTTTAAAGTGTACCAGGTCAAAGAAACAGAGTCAAAGAGTATCAGAAAATCAAACAGCCCACAAATTTTTTACTATTGTAATTTTTCTATTTTACAAGCAGTAAAATGTCAGATGAACAGAGTAAAAGAGTATCAGGAAAAAATTCATTGTTAAAGGATATAAATCGAAAGAATATCATTCAGGCAATCTTCAAACAAATATTTTCCAAATATGCCAGCAAGCATGTACACCTAGTCAACAAACTGTTTTGATTAGATAAGTTAGTTCTATATTTTCTAGATAAGAGGACAACTTGCTTAAGTTGTTAAGCAGCTGGCCCTCTTAGTGTGTTAAGATATTTTATTTTCCTAGAGTTATTCATAGATATCTCTAGGATATTTTGTAATAAACATTTGTATAAGTACTTCAGTTTGTGAACTGTTTAGGTTGGAATAAAATTGCTGAGATTATTATAGACAATTTTTCTTATACATTGGAGGCTCATGTGTTGATTTCATAGCAGCAGTCTAGACAATAACCATTTTTACTTCATAACTCAGGATTCATGTGATAAGATAATGAGTAAAGCGATTTCTTACTGTCATTGTGTCCTTTTCTGAAGTTTCATTCAATTTCATATATGTTGTTCAATCTAAATGATTAATTAGGAATATTATTTTAGGATTAGTGTAAAAACTCCCTGTCTTCACTACTTAATCATTTAAATGTTTTCTGCTAATTTTCAGATTTAGGAATTCTTAATTTCTCCTAGTCCCATTAGACACCTACCTCCTTCCTCTTTTTCCGGATCAAAGGATCCTTCACTGCCCTTTATCCCGAAAGCAAGCCATTTCATCAAAACAAACTATTCAAATCTCTGAGGGTTATGTAGCTTGCCCTGAGTACATTAGCATCCTTTTGGCATTGCCTTCCAGTCTTTCCTGCTACATCTTGACTCCATAGCCCAATGGAGTAGTAGATCCCTCTCTAATTTGTCTTCAAGTAATCTTATTCCCCACCAAACATTTCAAACAAAAACCAAGTGCCCAATCATACCTAGCCTAAAATACCAATCTAGAAAAAAAAGGAGAGAGCCCTCTCTGAAATTTAGGAAGGCTAGATCCTAAATTTCCAAAGTAGGTTTGTGGTTACCCCTAGTTTTCTTTAACTATAATTCCAAATTCCATGACCTAGGAAATTACTAGGGTGATAACATACTAGCGACCATACTTGGGACTAACCACTCTCCAATTTTAAATTTAATCTTGAAGGAGGATATTTAAATCTATCTTTTCTACTTTAATATTAACTTTAAAGGTTGTCGGTATTTCATAAATAGTCATTCTAGCTTCTAGGAAAACCTAATATACCAGGTCTAATCCAGATCCTAAGCCTGCAGTTATAGTAGATAACCTAGAACAGATTGGAAAAAACAAAAGAAAAAATAAATTGTTAATTTAGAAACTGAAGTGCCCTTGAGAAAAGCTAATTCCTTACCCAAAGAATTAGTGAGTTTATCTGATATTGATTTTGATTTCAAGTTTTAAAATTCATTGTTTAGAAATAAATCTGAAACTGATTTAAAAGAAACTGTCATAGATCTTGTTTTTACTTCTTTGTGAATGAGAAATAGAAAATTATTTCAGCATCAATAAAATCAGATAAATCTGAAACTTGAAGTCAAGTAGAAAGAATTAATGTTACATGAACTAAAGACGTTGATGAAACTATTAAATTAGCTCATTTTTTATCTCAATTTAAGCCTTCGGTTTCTTAATTGCACACGACAATATTTCCAGCAGCAGATTCAACTTTGTATGCTGTCACTTCATTTTCAGACTCCATTGTCAGTCCATCCACAGAACCTTTTATTCTTGAGTTTCCTTTGTAACGTAGGATTATATTTTCATCATACCCTCAATCCACTACATCCACAGGTTTTATAAGCACTATATCATCAGTTGTCATATCTAGCACTGCTCCTATAGTTACTGTTATACCTCCTAGTTCAGGAAAACTTCAAATCATGGCTGCAAGATATGCCCCTATGGTTTTACTCCAAAACCTCCATGATATGTGTTACACCATTTTTTGGTCATCTAACCTATTATCATTAGATGGACCCAAGTACACCATGTAAGACCAATTTTACCATAAGTAAAATTGCTTTCACTATGTAAAATAACTTAATAAAACACATTTATTACGTTGTTTATGGTCTAAACAGGAAACCCCAAAGGGAAATATTAAACAAATCTATATTTGTTTGATTTTCCTCACAGAATAATTAATTAAAAAATAATTTAATTATTATTCGTGGTCATATTTAACCCAAAACAAGGAAATTAATTAGATAAATATTTATTTATCTTATTATTTTGCTAGGAATAATTATTTAAATCTTATTTAAATAATATTCCTTGTTAAATATGACTAAATCATTTATAAATAATTAAATAAATCATTATTTATTTAATTATCATTCAACCACTTCCTTAAAATAATAAATAAATCATTTATTTATTTATTATTTACAAATAAAGGGATTTGACCCAAGTCAAATAATTTTTCCCTCCAACAAATATAATAAAATATTCCATAAAAGGTGGATCTAGATTTGGTTAATGTTATCTTAATCATGCACCAAGATCTAGAATGACCCAATATTTTGTTATAAATAGGAGGGTTTCTCCTACCATTCTTCACCTTTTGTTGCCTATTAGATCACTACGGATCTATACTCTTGGTCTGACTTTGAGCCATTATCATTGTCATATTTTCCATTATTTGCTGCGTGAACTCCCTTTGAGTTCTATCTTTTTTTGGGTTTTCTACACCAACAGGAGAGAGAAATGCTAGATCTGAAGTGCTGAGGACTTCTAAGAACCCATCCCATTG
>JAXQQM020062708.1:0-54953 GCA_034641835.2 Pinus albicaulis | reverse complement strand
CACCCCCTTTCACGCCCCCTCACGACCCCTCACACCCCCCTTCACGCCCCCTCACGTCCCCTCACCGCCCCTTTTAGTTTATGGTTTCGTGTTAAAAGTTGATGTGCCACTTAGCATATTTGAAAATCCAAGTGATTCTGATTCAGATGGTGACATGGTTGATCCTGGTATATTCGTGCAGAAGTTGGATGCAGAGACTAGTGGGGCATTAACTTGAGAATTTATGCTCATTTATCATTATGATGATATCATTTGATATTCATATGTTATGTTTTATGTTTTATGTTTCAGACATAACTTATTTTCATTTAAGTTTTATGTTTCAGACTTGAGTTGTAAACTTCAGTTTAAACTCTATTTTGAATCTTGATATAATATGTCATATGATATCTTAAAATTTATTTTCATTGTACATTGTTAGTAGTTACATTAATGATTATATAGTTACAAACTTACAAACTTACATGCATGATTGTATGATGTATGTTTTAACTTTTAACTTTTAAATTTGTTTCAATTATATGATTCATCATTCATCGATTGTAATTTTATCATTTATGATTTATCTTTCATGATGCAAGTGTATGATGACTGTATATACATTCCTTGAAAAAATATAGTTACATTTTAAATATTAAATTTTCTAATTTTTATGACCCCGACGTCCCCCCACATTTCCTGAAAATTGGTAGGGAGCTTTTGCATAGGCTGCTCCCGCACTCCCTCGTCCCCTCGCTCCCACCTCCAGGGGACTTGGTGGAACATTTCCATAAACATATGCAAAGATATATCATGATCTTGGAATTCCATTACATATGTATGTGCCAATGTTCCATAATCTTGCCCCATCATCAATGTAAGAAATTTCCATTGAATATCAAATTATGGAGGGGAACTTTTCAGCAGCAGCAGGCTCAAAATCGGGGGACCATCTGTCCGTATGAGGTGAATGAGAACTATAGATATTTGAAGAAGTAGATTAGTGCCTTTTCCTCTGGCCATGGAGTCATATACAGTCATCCATCACAAAATTTGTCTTTGTTCATTGTCACCTTGAAATTTGCAAAAATTCATGCCCTAATTGAAACGACACTAAATTTGAAAGATATAATAAAAATGCAAGCTAGAAGTGCCCTATTAATACAAAGGGAAAACCTTCCTACTTACCCTAACTGAGATGAATTTTGATTGAATAGGAAACATGATATTTCCAATGGAGTTGATCCATCAACTTGTTAAATGTATGGGACTAAATCATGCATTTGATTTCCAGGGAAACATGCGCATGAAGAGAAAAAGTGCAGAATTAATGGAAAATCCATACATGCCACTTATGAAAACTAAACCGAAAGGTCAAAAAATACTTAAGGCCTTAACTTAATTTGAATCCAAAAATGAAAAAACAATATTAGTGAAAACACGAGAGTGGTGTGGGTGAACAACATAAATAAAAAGTGAAGATACCTTTCCCCAAGATGCCTTTGTCACCGTTGTATGAAAACATGTTTTCCCTTTCCCTTTATACATGCAAGTGAATGCATTATAGGTATGGTGTTTTCCCAGAATAGGAGAAGCCTACTTAAATATATCATTCGTGGATTGAATGTTTGGGTGCCTTAATGTGCAATGACTTGTTTCCGGAGATGAATTCAATGCAAGGCATATTTGAAACTCTAACTTTGTCTTCCGGTGTCTTATTAAAAATTATTTCAGTTTTCATTTTGTGTTTTCAAGTTAGATATTGTTTTCAAGTTTTTACATTTATAATTTTATTGCAATGTGGTAGACTGATCAGGGCAGTACAGGAACAACCCCGAGATGGGATGATCGCGGAAAGAGGCCAGTGGAAGAACATGTAAAGTGTCAGCATTGCTCTATCTTCAGGTATTTTAGTTATTTACATAATTGAAATAATATTAATTTTGTTCAAATATGCAGACACCTAGCCATGGTACGCCTGATGATTCCATCTTTGAGGAAGAGCTTTCTTCATCCCTATCTCCAGTGTTCTTGTTCCAAAAAAATGCACGAGATGCAAGGTCGGAATTTAATACTTTGATAGACGCGCCTCAAACACCTGAAACATAAGAGAGGATAAAACATCTTATGAGGCAGCTAGAAAGATATCAGGTAATAATAAAAAGTCAAAAGGATATTTTTTTTGTTCTGCATGAGATGAATTATGATTGTTTGATTTTTAATTTTTACATTGACTAAAATAACAAAAATTTCTTTTGTATGTAGCGTTTTCTGGCATTTGCTGAACCCGGTGTTGGTGGTACTGGGACACAAGGGCAAGATATTGCCCAACAACCCTCTCGTACACCTTCTACTCCTTTAGGTGCCAGCCAATAAACACACCCTGCCCAAGCAGACACCAAATAGCCGTGAACGTGTTGGCAATGATGAAGGCCCCGATATGGCCAACTACATTGACACGTTTTCACAGAGCTACACGTATCGGCTCCGCGAGGGGACCATTAATGGCACATTGTTGGTGAACGAAATCAGTGTCTCCTAAAGCATGTACAACCAAGCATGTACAACTCCCATGTAAATTTTAATATTTTAACTATTTCATGTACTTTATCTAAAACATATTTATCATGATTTTTTTTTTTAAATTAATGATAATATTTTTTTTTTCCTGTGTAGGAAACAATGAGTTCTACAGGTTTTTGGAGAGCCATGCGTTGGTAATTTTGGCCCAACCATACACACAGGGTGGAATTCCCCGAGTCCCGACTGGCTTAGAGGCTCGTTATACGAAGAAGCTTTTTTCAGAGTTGGCACATTTTGACAGAACATCGATGGCTCGGGTAGTCGGAAAATATTTGAAATATACCAGGGACACCTATAGGATGCAATTGAAATTTAACCCTAGATACGAGCGTCCTCTCACAGTTCCAGAGAGTGAGTGGAGAGCACTCATCCATGACAGAAAAGAAAAAAGGGCAAAGAAAGAAGGAAAAATGCCAACTGGACCCGCAAGGTAAATTACAACTTTAATTCAATAGCTTTAATTTTCTTTATGTCTAAAACAAAAGTGTGCTACGTCATATCTGACTTCAATCTTTTGATGTTAGGTTGCCTGAAACCTCAAAGGAAACCAAAGCTAGGATTGAGAAAAAGGGCCATCACAAGCTAGGCCAGGGCAGCTACTTAAAATTAGTTGCAAAAATTGTAATTAAGTAGCTAAACATCTTATAATTAATTGTATCGCCTTCCAACGTTTTTGTAATCCTATCAAATATGATTAAAAATACACAATCATATGTAATGTAGGGTGATGAATTCGGAAGCGAAACTACAGAGGAAGATAAAAATATCGCTTTCTGTTTCAGCTATCAAGCTGTAGTTGAACGTCGCAGAAGCTTGGGGCAGGTCCCAAGATCCAGAATGCCTGATAAGGTAAAACATTAACCTTTCAATATTTTTGTTTTCATCCATAAATTTAATGTGTTGGGAATCTATAATTTTAGCAGATTGGTGAGATTAAAACTGCAGAAACAACATCGTTTCAACCAACTTTGGGATTCTAGGATCTAGCCCTCCTGAATCCGGAGAGGGATCTCTCCAATAAATGCAAAGATGGATTTGTCTTTGAAGTTTGGGATAATAATATTAGCCTAGTTATGAAGTCCAAGGGTTTTGTTTTTGTTTTTTTTGGATGGTTGAGTAAGAAATGTTACTTGAGGGGAAAGTTCTAAGTGCAAAAAGCTTCAAAGGTGAGAATTTGCAAGCAAATAGAACAACTTTGGCTAAAAGATAGATATAACGTTGGTTTTTAGTCCATTGGGATATGGAGTCATATATGGGCTTTAATTGAGAAACAACATCAGGAGTGATCCAAGGGGAAAGTCATCTATACCACAGGATTATTGAGATTAAAATGATGGAATGGAAACAATAAAGTGTTGGAGGGGTGTAAAATGATAATAATTTCTCAGAGGATTTATAGTCAGTCCAAACAAGAAGAGCCTCTTAAGTAACTGTTTAAAACCAACCAAGTGCAGGGCTAACCATTGACTTCTTGGGCAAGTTTGTATTAAAGCAGCTTAATTGACAAACAATCCAGTAATCCACATAATTAACTTCAGAGAGTATGAAAACATATAAGAAAAACAAAGTGTAACTTAAGATCAGATAAAGTACTTTTAAACCTAGTCTGCTTTCAGTCAACACCAAGGGAAACTTTCAGAATCTGCTTTTGGAGAAAAGAATCTAGGAATCAGGGCAAACCATATCTTCTCTAGTCTCACTTTAGTAGCAAATAATGGAAATCACATTCAAGAATAATGTTTTAAGCTAACAGAAGGACGAGGGAACGCCAGCATTCCTAACTGTTTAAACTGTATTGAATCATTCTTAAATAAACCAATATGAGGAAAACATTAAGATAAAGATTTCTCAGCCAGAGAAGGTTACTGATGTACAGCAGATCCTAATCCTGTTTAAACTGTTCTTTATAGAGGAATATGGACAATATGGCATACATAGAAGGAAAACAATTAACAAAGAAAGAGGCACTTCACCAGTAATATAGACTAGGACCCCAAGAATCAGCTTTATATTGATGTCAAACCAGTTACAATCTTCAAGTCCAATGTTTCAGTTCAACAATAATCTTCACTACTTAGCCTAACAAATCTATCACAAGCAGAGCTCCAAGGGCCAGTGAACACTATTTACAATCAGAAGTTTCTAGCTCAAGTGTATATCAAAGTTTTGTAACCAAATCAACCAACAATTTCTCATCTTCTACTGAGGTATTTATAGAAGAATGAGGAGGTGAGACCTAACAAAAGAGCTCTAATGACAATTAATACAGATATAGGACTTCTCAGCCTTTTGAGGGGCTTGATGGAGAAGTTTTACAAGTGGATCACTGTATTAACTTTTACAATAAATATCAAAGCTCGGTGGGAGCTTTATTTAACTTTGAGGCTCTGGGTATTGTGTGGAGTAACTCCGCGGATATTTTTTTCATTGATTTACTTGCAGAAGTAATTCCCTGGCTGCGCTGGAGGCAAATATCTGATTTTCTTCAATAACTTAGGCCTCTGTTTTGAAAGGTTTGAGGCAACAGGTGGCTCTGTGGTAGCTGAGGAATCAATTTGCCTCAGATGTGGTGGTGGAGGCTTTTGTCTGATAAAACACTTTAGGTTTTCTTTAAACTGTGTTTTGAGTTGGGGATTAGGCTTTTGATAACCGTCTTAGCCGTAATCCCCGTAAAACTGTCTTCAATCTTCATTTTGCTGTGCTCTGTCTTCAAACTTATACTCTTTAACTGTTTTTGAATAAAAAAGTGTCTTGTCGATGTGCAGGGCCGCACAGGCCATTTTACGTGCTATCAACGCTCATGAAACATTGATAAATCATTGAATTCAAACCTGTGAATGGTTCTTTTTAATAGCTCGAAGGCGCAGGAAACGTCTTTCCTAACCCTCGGCTTTTCTTCATTATACAATGGAAAACCATTAAAACACCTGCAAAACACAAAAACAATTAAGAAATCCTACGGAATTAGGTTTAAACTGATTCAGATGGCGGGGAAAGAGCGTAGCCGTTGGATGGCTGCATCCAACGGTGGAGATTTTATCCAGAGGCGGTTAAAGAGATCGCAAATTCGCATCGCAAATAATTGCGATGAGTGATCAGGGGTTTCACATAAAAATGCGATTTTGTGATTTGCGTGATGGAGGGATTCAATGGGAAAAATATTTATAAACAATGAAATATGAAATTTTTTGACTTACAAAGGGAAAAGGCATTTTTTATATGAATGGCAGGGGTATCGTATGGTGGGCCCGGCGGGGTCGATCGCGATTGTGGAAAGTGCGATGGTGAGGGAAATGTGATGGAGTGATATATGCGATGAGTTGATCGCATCGCAAATATTTGCGATGGATCAATTAAATCAAACGAAACGAATATGTGATTTCGCAATATGCGATCGGGCGGATTGATCGCATCACAAGTTTTAGCGATGGGTGGATTGACCAACCCATGGAAAATGCAATAATGCGACATTGCGATTTGCGATAAGCGGTGGGCCATATATTATATGATATGAACTTTATAATAAAGTTTATATAATAACGTATGGTGGGGTATGAAAAAAGGGGAAGTGGTTAGAAAGGTAGGGCTTTATAACACAGTCTTTATTATAAAGTCCTATGGGTTTTTTGAGGGGTTTCAGTAAAGCTAAAGAATGAGTCTTCAACCTTAATAAGAGTGATTTTTCATGAAGGGGATAAAATGAATCATGAAAAAAAAGGGGATTTTATGGAGAAAAAGGGGAGCATATGAAGGTTATTTTTGAGTGGGAGAAGGGCAAAAATGATGGTTATTCAGCAGTCTCTTCTTATGAAATTAGCAGAATTTCAGAGCATGAAATGGAAATAGTAAATGAAGATTTCGGATAGAGGCGTGAGGCCTTCAAGGAGTCTTCAAGAGCCAACAATTTTTAGTGAGAAAATTTGTTCCTTGGAGGCTCAAAAAGTCTTAGCCACCTTTTGGTATAATAGGTGGCTAACAGTCGCTCCACTTGGGGATGGTGCCTTCTTGAAGGCATCAAGAATTCAGACTTGATTTCTCTGGGAGGCTGAATTGTGCCTGATCCATTGTGATCTTAAATTTTTCTGAAAAATAGTACCAGTTATGAAAGAATAATGGACCTCATCAATACAACTTTCTACCTACCCAATCCTACTGATCTAACATTTTTTCTTCACCAGAGTGCACTTGGATTGGAAAACTCTATTCACAACATTTTATTCTTTTGAAAGCAGGAAATATAATCTATTTCTACTCCTCATTTCTCCATGGACTCAGATTAAACAGTTGAGTTCATCTCATTCTCTACCTAATCTACCATCTGTTGGGATTAAACTGTCCAACATATTTTTATTTTCTAAATTCTACAACAAAAATTTAAAAACAACCAAGTCAACATTAAGCTATTTGACTTGCTGTGATCTATGGCATAAAAACAAGTTGCACATAGATTATTATTTGCAGAAAACTAAAATCAAAATGGAAGGCTTAAGATCTGAAAGTTCAAAGTCCTGCCTTCTCTTTTTACAGCTCTGTTTTTAAGTATGTTTGAGTTGTTTCTTCTTTGTTTTCTGGTTCAGATTTTGAGTTAATTAGAACCAGATTTTTACATCTTTTTAACTCAGAAAATAAAACATATTTGAGTCATCTTCTCTTGGAAACTTAGGTTCAGGTTTTGAATATGTTTGAACCTTTCATTTCTATCCTAATCTATCTACTGATAAGCCAAGATTGAATAGTTTAGCAAATCGAATTCACTATCCTATCAGCAGTAAATTCAAAAGCTAATTAGTCAAGATTAAACAGTTTGACTAATTAGAAGTGTGGTTTTCAGGAGTGGCATTTAAGCTTGCACACTTTCATATTTGTTTCTTTTTTTTGGCATGGGGCTTTGCCTTTCTTGTTTTTCATTTCTGCCCTCTTTTCTTTCTTTTCTTTGTTTTTGTATTTTTGAATTTTTGATTTCTCTTCAACGTAGAAAAACAAAAACTAATTACATGCTTATAACTGAGCTTTATTGACATTCCTATCTAACCTATTCTAAACACGGAGTATTTACATATTCATATGATACAAAAGTGCCAATGCAGCTAGCTGAGTAATGTCAAGAAGAAGTAGTAACTCTGGCTGCTTTTCAGAGGTATCCATAGAATATATTGAAGATTAACCTTCAATATCAAGGCTATCACAGAAGGTGACAACCTGTCATGTCTCTGGCTCTGGCAAAGGATCACTGTCTGATAATTTGAGCCAGTTGGGATTTCCACACACTCTTCTATAGGATCAACAAAGAAAAGATGAAGATTCTCTTCTTTTTGGCCCTCCATGTCAGGTAGATTGTCTGCTTCCAAGACTTGAGCTTTGAGGAGCATATCTTCAGGAAGTTGCTTGGAAGGTTCATCATCTTTAACCTGCACAATAACAAACAGTGAAATATTTTCTTTCACTAAACATACGCTTGCTTCTGATATAAATTCAAGTTATTTAAAGGGCAGATTGATATTAGTGAAGGGAAAAGTTTCTTCTTGAGAAGATGATATATCCACAGCAGGATAGTCTTCTATTTGTTTTTCTCCTTCATCTTCTTCATCCTCTGAATTGGAGGACTCATCATATATTGCAGGGTTGTCCTTTTGTAGCCCTGATATGCTTGTATTTATTGGGCTGAACTCTGTGAAGAGGTTACTATATTTTTGAGCAGGGGTGTATTCAATTGCTTCCTATTTTTCAAGAGAAAGCTCCTTTTGCTCAAAAATATCTTTATTGCTCTTATCTTCACCTTCTGAGTTGAAGGGCTGCTGATTCCCAATCATATGGAAACTATTGCTGATGTTCTGAAATGAATCAGAGCAAATATCCAATGAATCTTCACTCACTTCTAGATTTTGAAGACTTTCATCATCAGTATCATAAATAGTGTGCACTGGCTCATTACTTCTTTGAAGGAACTGATCTTCCTCGCAAAATTCTGCTGATGATGATCTCGCAAAATTAACTTTTGTTTGGGAAGCATTATCACTAGACAGATCAAATTTAGGAGAATCATGAATATAAGTAATACTACCAATCAAACATACTTGGTTATTAGCAGGTCCTTCTTCATTCTGATTCACAAAATAAATTTCTAAATCTATACAACAAAGTTCCCTATGTGAATGGGCAAGAGTGTTTGTTTTGAAAAAAGTTTCAGAGACTGGCTGTCTATTAATAGTCTGATCTATCTCTCTTTCTGTCAAAGGGGAGGATGTTTCTATGTTCCTTTGAACAGGAGTACAGCAGTTCTCTGTCTCTTGCGAAGATTGATTTTGAGGCTGGATGTCTTCTTGAGCCTCAGCTATAAGGGATGATGAATCAATATTTGAGTTTTCAGGGATATCTTGAGGAACGTCCATTATTTCTTGGATCATATATTCCTCAACTGATTCATCTATATTCTTAAAATTTTTCAATAGGAGATTAAACTCATGAATGGCTGTTAAAAGATCTTCAGGATGCATCTCTTCCAAAGCTTCCTCATTATCTATAATTTGTTGGGCGATGTTTTGTGATGGATCATAATATATTGCACCCAATGATAATGACGTAGTGTTTTCTTTATAGTTCTCATAGAACACATATTCAAGGTCTCTTAAAGAAAACAAACTACTAGATCTCAAGCATTCATACCAATCCCTAGCTTTTCCTTCTAATGTCAACATGAACATTTTCATTAGGTAGTCTTCATGCCATTCAACTTTCAACCTCCATACATGTATATGAAATTTGATGAGATAATAGAGGGTCATCAAACTTTTCACCTTGAAAAACAGGCAGGTTTTCATCCCAATTCACCTGGGGCATCTTATGTGGAAACCCAGGGATATGATCTCTACTCATTGGGGCATATCTTAGTTGTATTCTTGGAATCATGTTTGTAAATCAAGAAAGAGGTCATTGTGTCTGGTCAATCAGTTCAGGGTCTACTACCAGTGGAGTCATTTGGTCTTCTGGGAGATTCAGAGTGTGGAGTCACCAGGTGGAAGTTTTTAGCTCTTTTCAGAGGTAAAAGGTTTTATGGTCCACCACCATGTTTATTGGATACCAATCTAAAATATTTTTGGGTTTTTCTGAGTTTATGTGGTTGTATGGAAAACTAAAAAGTTTATAAAAGCTAGCCAAGCAACTATGAACTCAAAAATTTCCCCAGCGGAGTCGCCAGAAATGTTGGGAATTTGTAATTTTAGCAGATTGGTGAGACTAAAACTGCAGAAACAACATCGTTTAAACCGAATTTGGGATTCTAGGATCTAGCCCTCCTGAATCCGGAGAGGGATCTCTCCAATAAATGCAAAGATGGATTTGTCTTTGAAGTTTGGGATAATAATATTAGGCTAGTTATGAAGTCCAAGGGTTTTGTTTTTGTTTTTTTTGGATGGTTGAGCAGGAAATGTTACTTGAGGGGAAAGTTCTAAGTGCAAAAAGCTTCAAAGGTGAGAATTTGCAAGAAAATAGAACAGCTTTGGCTAAAATATAGATATAACGTTGGTTTTTAGTCCATTGGGCTATGGAGTCATATCTGGGCTTTAATTGAGCAACAACATCAGGAGTGATCCAAGGGGCAAGTCATCTATACCACAAGATTATTGAGATTAAAATGATGGAATGGAAAAAATACAGTGTTGGAGGGGTGGAAACTGATAATAATTTCTCAGAGGATTTATAGTCAGTCCAAACAAGAAGAGCCTCTTAAGTAACTGTTTAAAACCAGCCAAGTGCAGGGCTAACCATTGACTTCTTGGGCAAGTTTGTATTAAAGCAGCTTAATTGACAAACAATCCAGTAATCCACATAATTACCTTCAGAGAGTATGAAAACATATAAGAAAAACAAAGTGTAACTTAAGATCAGATAAAGTACTTTTAAACCTAGTCTGCTTTCAGTCAACACCAAGGGAAACTTTCAGAATTTTATTTTGGAGAAAAGAATCTAGGAATCAGGGCAAACCATATCTTCTCTAGTCTCACTTTAGTAGCAAATAATGGAAATCACATTCAAGAATAATGTTTTAAGCTAACAGAAGGACGCGGGAATGCCAACATTCCTAACTGTTTAAACTGTATTGAATCATTCTTAAATAAACCAATATGAGGAAAACATTAAGATAAAGATTTCTCAGCCAGAGAAGGTTACTGATGTACAATAGATCCTAACCCTGTTTAAACTATTCTTTACAGAGGAATATGGACAATATGGCATACATAGAAGGAAAACAATTAACAAAGAAAGAGGCACTTCACCAGTAATATAGACCAGGATCCCAAGAAACAACTTTATATTGATGTCAAACCAGTTACAATCTTCAAGTCCAATGTTTCAGTTCAGCAATCATCTTCACTACTTAGCCTAAAAAATCTATTACAAGCAGGGCTCCAAGGGCCAGTGAACACTATTTACAATCAGAAGTTTCTAGCTCAAGTGTATATCAAAGTTTTGTAACCAACTCAACCAACAATTTCTCATCCTCTAATGAGGTATTTATAGAAGAATGAGGAGGTGAGACCTAACAAAAGATATCTAATGACAATTAATACAGATACAGGACTTCTCGACCTTTTGAGGGGCTCGATGGAGAAGTTTTACAAGTGGATCACTGTATTAACTTTTACAATAAATATCAAAGCTCGATGGGAGCTTTATTTGACTTTGAGGCTCTGGGTATTGTGTGGAGTAACTCCGCGGATATTTTCTGCATTGATTTCCTTGAAGAAGTAACTCCCTGGCTGCACTGGAGGTGAATATCTGATTTTCTTCAATAAATTCGGCCTCTGTTTTGAAAGGTTTGAGGCAACATGTGGCTCTGTGGTAGCTGAGGAATCAATTTGCCTCAGATGTGGCAGTGGAGGCTTTTTGTCTGATAAAACACTTTAGGTTTTCTTTAAAATATGTTTTGAGTTGGGGATTAGGCTTTTGATAAGCGTCTTAGCCGTAATCCCCGTAAAACTGTCTTCAATCTTCATTCTGCTGTGCTCTGTCTTCAAACTTATACTCTTTAACTATTTTTGAATAAAACAGTGTCTTGTCGATGTGCAGGGCCGCACAGGCCATTTTACGAGCTATCAACACTCATGAAACATTGATAAATCATTGAATTCAAACCTGTGAATGGTTATTTTTAATAGCTCGAAGGCGCAGGAAACGTCTTTCCTAACTCTCGGCTTTTCTTCATTATACAATGGAAAACCATTAAAACACCTGCAAAACACAAAAAAAATTAAGAAATCTTGCGGAATTAGGTTTAAACTGCTTCAGATGGTGGGGAAAGAGTGCAGCCGTTGGATGGCTGCATCCAACGGTGGAGATTTTATCCAGAGGCAGTTAAAGATATCGCAAAATCGCATCGCAAATAATTGCGATGAGTGATCAGGGGTTTCACATAAAAATGTGATTTTGTGATTTGCGTGATGGAGGGATTCAATGGGAAAAATCTTTATAAACAATGAAATATGAAGTTTTTTGACTTACAAAGGGAAAAGGCATTTTTTATATGAATGGCGGGGGTATCATATGGTGGGCCCGGTGGGGTCGATCGCGATTGTGGAAAGTGCGATGGTGAGGGAAATGCGATGGAGTGATCTATGTGATGAGTTGATCGCATCGCAAATATTTGTGATGGATCAATTAAATCAAACGAAACGAATATGTGATTTTGCGATATGCGATCGGGCAGATTGATCACATCGCAAGTTTTAGCGATGGGTGGATTGACCAACCCATGGAAAATGCAATAATGCGACATTGCGATTTGCGATAAGCGGTGGGCCATATATTATATGATATGAACTTTATAATAAAGTTTATATAATAACGTATGGTGGGGTATGAAAAAAGGGGAAGTGGTTAGAAAGGTAGGGCTTTATAACACAGTCTTTATTATAAAGTCCTATGGGTTTTTTGAGGGGTTTCGGTAAAGCTAAAGAATGAGTCTTCAACCTTAATAAGAGTGATTTTTCATGAAGGGGAGAAAATCAATCATGAAAACAAAGGGGATTTTATGGAGGAAAAGGGGAGCATATGAAGGTTATTTTTGAGTGGGAGAAGGGCGAAAATGATGGTTATTCAGCAGTCTCTTCTTATGAAATTAGCAGAATTTCAGAGCATGAAATGGAAATAGTAAATGAAGATTTCGGATAGAGGCATGAGGCCTTCAAGGAGTCTTCAAGAGCCAACAATTTTTAGTGAGAAAATTTGTTCCTTGGAGGCTCAAAAAGTCTTAGCCACCTTTTGGTATAACAAAATATTATAGGTGGCTAACATAATGTCTAACAACTTTGTTTAAATCAGGGGAGAAGCACTACAGACGAGGCAAATAACCCACTTTTAGAGCCAAATGTAGATGATCCTCTCGTGCAACCTGATCATTGTAGTGGGGACCAGGCTAACAATGCTGCTATCAGCGAGGGCCGTGACGGTAATTAATTTCCACTTATAATTTTTTCTAATTATACCTTGATGGTTGTCCTTATAATGTTTTTTGTTTGAATGACAGAGAATGTTTCCCTTGAGGATCTTACCACCAGAGAGGAAGACAGGGCAATAGTCTCAACGGCGACAACTGGTGCACCAGGTAAATAATCTCATTGCAATTTTTTTTATTAATATTACCGAACTAGTTCAATGATATTTAAAAACTGACAATTAAAATTTAATATTATCTGTTTTTGTAGGCAATGCCCCGTCACTGGATGAGACCAGACATCGTGACAACGCAACTAGGTCAGCGGCGACAATTGGTGCACCAGGTAAATAATCTCATTGCAATTCTTTTTATTAATATTACCGAACTAGTTCAATGTATTTAAAAACTAACAATTAAAATTTAATATTAAAATTTAATATTATCTGTTTTTGTAGGTGATGCCCCATTCACCGGATGAGACCTGCACATCGACAACGCAAATAGGTCACGGCCACAACCGGTGCACCAGGTAAATAATCTCATTGCAATTTTTTTATTAATATTACCGAACTAGTTCAATGATATTTAAACCGACAATTAAAATTTAATATTATCTCGTTTTGTAGGCGATGCCCCATCACTCGGATGAGCCCAGATATCGTAACACGAATAGGCTCTATTAGTTATGGTCGAAAAGGCACAAAATAGGAGCAGAAAGCACGATGATATTGATGATGTAATTAGGTGCTTTAAAAATAGGAAGAAGAAAAGAAAATTTGGACAATGTAAAATATTGTATTATTATAAGACAAACGTTACTCATACTTGAACGTTGCTGCTATATAAAACTCATTTATCATACTATTTTTATGTCACATTAATTGCAATGTTTCCTTGCGTACTTTTTGTTGAATTGTTTTTTTATTAGTTATTGAATATTTTTTTATGCTCATGAAATTAAAAATGAAATATAGATTGGGTATCGGGGAATTGAGAGTGATGTGAGGGGGGGGAGGGCCATAAGAGCTTCCAACTTCACGTGCTGGCCCTGCTTAGTAGAGAATAATTTATTGAGCGATTTAATCTTGGAGCAACCTCCTTCGATCCAACAGAAAGTGAACAACAAAAAAGTCACCGTTGACTTAGTTGCTACTCTTTCAGATCGCGGGGAGGCTTGTTCCAAGTTCATACTCCAATAAATTGTTCTTGAAACAGAGGAGCTTATTCGTATGTTTTGACATTTTCAACATATGTTCTAACATTATCATAAAAATGCATCTTAGAGTAAAAAATACTACATCAATTACTTGTATTTATTGTATAGATAATGATGGATTTTGATTGACTTGCGCTATGTACAAATCCTCTTGCATCATGAGTAATACAACTTGTCAACCAGGGTCATGTCTAGGATATTTTTGCTTGTGCGCGACCAGGTTCGTAATTTCACATTTTGTAAGTTCCTTTAAGGCCTATAATTCAATATTAAGCTTGTTCATGATTATTATCTAGGTTTTTTGTATGTGTTTTTTCATCTATTTGATTGTAAGCAACTCGCATGTTTCCTCGTTGTTCACTATGATTTCTCCCATTACCACCCTAGGATGAATCGACTTTTATTGTTACATAGGTTACTTTTATTGTTACTATGATTTCTCCACACATTTCATAGGTTACATCATGTAAAGTTGTCAATCTCAGTTGGTGATGAGCTTTAGTTCTCCAGATTTGGGGCTTTTCATATTTTTCCCTCATGTCATTCCCCGCATCACCTCGTTTTTGAGCATGCCACTGTCTACCACTTGTACCAATTGGCACATGTCAATCTCCGAGTGGTGCCACATTTCACCTATTTTCGAGAGTTTAGGGTTTCTCTAACATAGCTTCGTAAATCCGATTCAAGTGCCTCGCTGAATATTGTCACATAATATCATGGTTTGGATTGATGAGCATGTTCTAAATGGTTGGTTGATTCATAAGAACCAACTGCATAGTCATCTTGAGATATTTCAAGGTTTCTCGGTTTCCTCCTTTTTCACCGTTTCTAGTGGGTGGGATGGTAAGATCCATCAATACCGGTGCTCTTGTAGTAGGGAATTTGTTTTTGGGGATATAAAGGAGAATTTGATGTAGATATCCCATTGATGCATTCATATGGGCACGAGAGGTCAAGAATTTAAATTAAAATAAGGTAACCTCAAAGATGGCAACCCCGAAGGCCGCGAGAGACACCGGGGTTAAAGATTGTTTTGTGTTGGCCTTAATATAGTCGTGATTTCTTTCTATTATCTTAATGCAAATATATAGTCCTGTCTCATTAAAATGAGGATTGTGGTTGTATTTCTCTTTGGTTGTTCTTCTTAATGCCCCGAGCAAAAGTTGCGATAGTTGTTTAGTTTCTCCGTTACAACTTAAAAGTGGTTTTTAGCAATGGGAGTCATGTTTTTAAGTGTTCATACTAATATGAAGATCTTGTAATCTCTATATTAAGCATAAGAGAAGATGGCCTCTCGCTTTGGGTGGTATGACAACAATTGCCACATCTACCTCTATCAGGTAACAATGGAAAGGGAAAGAAGTTGGGTGCAATGTTTGATAATTATGGCAAACAATTGTCTTCTCTTTTCAGCTTTTTTTCACCCATTTCCTTTAATCTCTCAAGCAGAAGAGGGACTCGAGATTACGTGACAAAGAGAAGGTAGTTAATACAAGAGCTATGAAAAGGAGTTGTACTTCAACAAGGATGGCTCAAAGGACAAAAAATTACAGTGTCGAGAAAATTATGTTTAAAGGAAGGTCACCCGCACGTGAAACTTCACCGCTATGGATCTTTCCTTGTCCACTTATATTCGATTTTAATGTGTTATTTTAATTTTCCATGGAGGGTTGTTTTGGCATATGGTTCTGCATTCAATTGCACACTTACCGAAAGTACTGGCCAATTTGTCTTGCAGGCGGTGTGAACAAACTTGCCGTATCTGTTGAGTCACCCTTGGGGCGAAGGGAAAAATGTTGTCTCGGAGAGCAAGATGGTTCTCCGAAAATAGTTAATGATGCAGTGACAAGAGCTAAGGAGGTAATTTGTATATGTGTGCTCTAGTTTTATTTTTAACGTTTGTATTAGTTCCCCCTCTTAAATGTCTTAGATTGTGAGGGGCATAATTTGAAAAACTCAAAGGTGAAAGGAAACATATTTGTTACCTGGTCTACTTCGCCTATGGACTAGCCACATTGTATAATGCATAAAGCTTTTCACAACAATAAAAGGAAAGGGTTATGTCTCGAGTCAAATTTTATTGTTATTGATGCTGTAATGAAATGTATCTCAATGCTATGCTTTTGGCCTTTTTATTGGTTGAATTAGAGGACCCAGCTTGAAAATATTGGGGCCAAGTTGGTAAGGCAAGCTACTTTAAAAGACAAATGATTTAGTCAGGGATGGAACCACAACATCTCGTTGTTCTTGCACATGTTGGAATATTGAAAAATTCCAATCAATGAATGGAAAATAAATCTCCCTTCCTCTAACACAGAGAAAATAAAAATTTCTTTGACAAGGAGACAAAGTTTCAATACTTTGAAAAAAACAAAATTCTATTCCCTTCAATAACTCAAAAAAAAAAATATTACACTACTCACCGAGAGGGATTACAAATTATGATCAAAGTACAAAACGCAAAGGTATAAAACCAACTCTCACTGTCTCTGCTCAAAATAAACATACTTCCCCATTCTAAAACACTCGCCGTGTTTTTCCTTTCAGACCGGTTGTACATACACACTTAAAAAGTTACACTCGCCTTTCACTTTTACACACCGCTGCAGTAATAAAAATTTTACATACTGTCACAAAAAAACTACCAAGCTTTTTCGTCCTTTTTATTTTTATATGTCGTAACATAAAAACATATTATATTTAAACCCTCTTTTTTTAAAAAAAATATAATTAAAAACTAAATTATATGGCCCACCTTTGATTTCAGATAAGAGATATATATAACATATGTTTAAAATATATGTATATTAAACCTATCAAAACATTAAAGAACTCTTTCCGCCGCATCAAAAGTCCTCGAATAGATTGAATTTCAAACCAAATTGCCCAAAATGTGGGATGTCAATGTCATTTAATTTTTAATCTCAATTCAATCCAATGTGCCCTATAAAATTCGGTCCGGTTTAGTTTTCGATTCCCTTCAATTTCATGCGATCCAATATTAATGCTCCACTGTGTCCTCCTTTTGAATTTACAAAATCACTGCAAATTTATGTTTGTTTAATTTCTCCGGTTGGTAAATTGCGTTAATGTCAGTTGTTGTGTTTAAAATACAACTCACGTAAATATGGCTGTGTCGTTTCACAAAAAACTTGGTGTGAATTTAAATAATTCACTCGATGGCATGCAAGCAACCTCCAAAAAAAATGTTGTTGCTATATCCGTCTCTTTTCATTGTGATAGCTGAAGTTAAAATTCAACAAGATGGTTTAATAAGTGAGGGTGTAAAAGGTAACTTTTTGTCGATAGTACTGGATTAAGATCATCTATTCATTTTTGTAGGGTCTTATGGTGTTTAGTTTTTTAGTTTTGGGTTGGGCTTATTGAGTCTAAGATAGTTTTTGAGTGAAAAAATTGCTATCAGGTATTAAAAAATTTTGGTTCTTTTGTCAAAATTTATGAGCTTGTTAGGAAATACAAAACTGACAATGGTTGTATCTTAAATTTGTGGAAAATAATTTGAAATGAAACCTTTTTGTTTATGTTGTTGCAGCAGGTGCAAACCCCATTCAAATTACTAGGGGCATTGACAAGACAATAAAGGCCCTTGTTTCGGAACTCAAAATTTTGTCAAAGGAGGTAAATGCTTGCCTTTTGAGTAGGATGGTTT
This sequence comes from Pinus albicaulis, assembly GCA_034641835.2. Classification (NCBI taxonomy): domain Eukaryota; kingdom Viridiplantae; phylum Streptophyta; class Pinopsida; order Pinales; family Pinaceae; genus Pinus; species Pinus albicaulis. The sequence goes on along the minus strand of JAXQQM020062708.1, from coordinate 37,073 downwards.
TCCTTTTTGCTGATGGTTTGGTGTATCTAATTGAATTAGTTGCCTAAGGTATTTTTGGTTGCAAACTCCTTTTCATTTTTCATACGGTATTGGCCTTGTGGAATACATTTGATTGTGTGGTCTTGTTAGATCTACAACATTTGTAGTTGTTTAGTCTTATGGCCGAGGTGCACTTTTATTATGGAAATAGTTGATGCAATATTGTCATTTAATCCTTATTGTAGGGTAGCATGTTGAGAAGTTTCTTGTGAAACATTTGGTATTCAAAATGACACTTGATCCTATACAGCATCATGCACTTGACTTCAAAATTCATATTCAAAGTGTGCGAGACAATTCTTGCAAAATTTCAAATATTTATGTTGTTTTAAACCATTATCTTTTTCATGTATTGGATGCTGAAAATGTGAAAAAGACTTTGGTATGAAACCAACTGGTGAATAATTTCCAGCACAACAACCACTTCCAAGACATGATTTAGAAGTAGAACAAATGTGCTTATGAAGCATAGAAAGATATCCTTGATGCATTTTCAATGTTTGGCTACGGTTATTTTTGGAGAAAATAACTCCTTATTCCTAGAATAGTGATCTTCAATACAAGTAAATTCCAGAGAAGAGAGATCATCGTGTGACGCAAAAAAACTGAAATTGGACCCCCAAGGAGAGCAGGTGTGTCTACAATCGCTCTGTCAGCATTTTCCCTTGGTTTACCCCGTTCTTTTCCTCCAGCCTGAGTCTTAATTGACTTCTTCTTTCTTTGGTTTTATTTATCAAATTCGTAGAATTTGATAAATAAATACTATCCAAAATGGTTGGACTTTAATTTATATTGTCAACTTTATATTATCTCCAAGCCTTATAACCAATTTTTAACTTTCAACACTTTGTATTTATACTCCATGTTTCTTTTTAAATAAATAACTTGTAATGAACTTTCGGCTCTATATTTCACCACCCAGCCTTACAACAATCACGCTCCAAACTTATGCTAATTATTCGCCAATCTTTTAATTAAACAATTTCATTATACTCCGGCCCCACCTATATATATCAATAACCAATCAAACATTCGTATCGTACATGGCTATCCTCCACACACCTTAGTTAACCTCTGGGCAAGTTCAACGTGCAACCACCGTTCAATGGCCCTTCTCCAAATCAACGACTCTTGGCAATTTCGCTCGGCTTCCAACGTTGGGCTTTAACGTGCGATGGAACGGGTTAAACTGTGGTTTTCCAGGGGTCACTTTGCCACATGTCGCATTCCCTATGGAATCGCTCGCGAATAGGAAATACCGCCTACTCCGCAAAAGCGGTGCGATATGGGCAACCCGCTTTTGTGATTCCGCTCGTGGTTTTGGTAGAGGGCTTGAACACGGGTGAAAGTCTGGTTATGCTATCCTTTTTTTTGTTAACTCATGTCCAATCCTCGGGTCAAGTTCCGAAAGCACAACAATTTTGTCTCTTTATTAAGTGGGATTTTTATATTTGAACAGTTTTCAAGACCCCGGTTCTCTACACAGACCTCACCTTCGGGTGGGGTGAGTTCACAGGGTTATCCAACAATTTACGGGAATTCAAAGATAGAAGAATGGAATTATCAGTACCCAATCGCCTCACAGTTAAACAATTCTTCACAATTAGCAGTTCGAGATAATTCAATGGAAACTATGCTTGGAAATCATTTAACTGGAAACAATTGTTCACACATAGAGGTTTATTGCAGAAATCCCCTCTCTACTCTCCTCTTCCCTCTCTACTTTTATTCATCCGAGGAATTACAATTTATATACATAAAATATGGCTCTTCGGTTCCTCTGAGAGGACCGTTCTAGAAATCAAAAGGTCTAATTATAATAATTCAACTAACTGAAACTGTTCGACTCCTACAACTCTAACTAGTCTAAGTAATACAGTCAGCTGAGGTATTGACACCTAGTTGTTACAACTCAAATGTTTTTGAACCCTCCTAGCCACAACATGTGGAAAAAACCTCCTACATTGCTGGCTAGTGCCTAATGCCCCTGCATCATCGTGTGACATAAACCTATTAACAAAAGTGAATTCCTTGTGTTGGGGTTCCCATGTTTTGGCCAGGTTGACGAGACCAAAAGATGAGACAACATAGAACCACTTTCAGACCTTAGGGTCTAGCCCTCCTAGGTCCAGAGAGGGATCTCTCTATGACAGCCAAAGGTTTTACGTCTTTGAGGCTGAAATGTTAAGGTTTTAGGCTAGTTATAGGCTTAGGGTTGTTTGTTTGATTGTTTGTGTTTGGTTGTTGGGAACCAGGAATGGAAGGGTCCAATATAAGACAAGGATGATCCCAGAAGGGATTAGGCTGAGACAAACAACTCAGGGAATATCAAGGCCATTGGGCAATGGAGTCAAGAAAGGATTTACTTGTGTTCGATGTGCAAGCTTTCAATTGGGCTAGTCATCTAGGGCATTTGGATCTCAAAGATGATATTTGGAATGGAACATTAAGGACTGAAAATGAAAGAGGGGAACCATCCAATCCTATCTATAGATCGGGTCAGAGGTCATTTAACTCCAGACCTGCTTGGAAAAAATCAGAGGCTAGACAAGGGATCTTAGAGAGGGTTAATTGGGATGGAAAGAACCTAGTGAGGCAGAGACGGGGTTCTAGACCTCCCAGTGTTCTCAACACATCCAACTAAATCCTAACAAGAACATCTAAACATAGACTTCATTAATTCATACATCAGAGAGTAAGCAATAACATCCACTACACTGGTTAAATCAATTGAAATCGATATTCAGATACACTTATAAGAAGAAAACATAAAGGGCTGGGAGAGCAGCAACATAAGGTACCTATCAAGGGTAAATTTTATGCCAAACTTCTAATGCGAGCCTGAAGAAACATGTTGAAATGAAAGCAATTCAATCACAAATACAGAGAAAGGAAAACATCACCAGCTGCTTAAGATCAGGATCCAAAGAAATATTCTTGTCATATTAAAAACAACACCAATCAGGTACATCATAGCCCATAGCTTGAACATTCAGTCTGAATACATCAGATCTCAGACTATCTTACGATATTACACAGAGAACTTGTCTCAAGAGGAAAATGCTTGCGTTTCACTGGTATCTCATCAACCAAACACAAACAATCAAACAAACAACCCTAAGCCTATAACTAGCCTAAAACCTTAACATTTCAGCCTCAAAGACGTAAAAAATTTGGCTGTCATAGAGAGATCCCTCTCTGGACCTAGGAGGGCTAGACCCTAAGGTTTGAAAGTGGTTCTATGTTGTCTCATCTTTTTGTCTTGTCAACCTGGCCAAAACATGGGAACCCCAACATAATGGCGACTCCGCTGGGGAAATTGAGTGCATTACAACTTGAACATCCCTAGGAATTCAAAACCCATGAACTCTGGTTAGGTTGGAAGTAAGTTACTCCTTTCTTGAATCGACCTCCATTGTTGAGTGTCCATCATACTCTTAGACAGAGCCTGGAAAGGGCCAGGTAGCCTCCATATCTCACCCTCTTCGGAGGTGACATATCCGGTAAATGCCCTCCCAGTCAATCTTTGGTTGGAGTTTGCTGTTTTTGAGGAGATTGTTGAAAGGTGATAGTGCCTGAGCACTGTGGTGGACAGTGTAACCCCTGAGACATACCTTTAAACCCTCCACCTGGAGACTCCATTGTTCCTAAACGAAAAGACTCCACTGGTGATCAGTAGGCCTGCTGATTATCTTGGTTTCACAATAGACTCCACTGGGAGACCAGCCCTTGAGACAACATCAACCACAGTAGAAGTAACAAGTAGGGTTAAGCTGCTTGGATAAGAAACAACATTCTGGCTTTCAGAACCATTCACACAAGAGCTTATCCCAACCCTGACCCACCTGAAATAGTTGAAAATCCGGAGAGTATCCTCGAGGGAGCTTCTACACTTAAAAGACTAGCTATTTCCAGTCACATTCATAGAGCTAATTCTGCACTGGAAGACCTAGCATCTCTATCACTTTTCCCCCCTGACCTAGGCATACCAAACAGTTTTCCAAGAACTAGGTCATTCAATCATCTAGACCGGTAGACCTTGAATTTCACGGTCCACCATCTCATAGTGGTCAGCACACTAGGGACAGCGGAACCCCTCCATCTACACCACCGGATATTCATTTCATTCAAAACTTGGGGCTCTCCCATCCTAGATCTGCTCAGCAGACTGCTGCTGGTCCTAACACCCCTGTCATCCATATACCAGCTGCTCAAGCTAACCATATACCTCATCAGAACATTACCATGGCAGCTTGGTATGCACCTTTAGTTCTACCTCAACCCTTGCTACCCTTACCCAATGATTATCAGTCAAAAATCCCACACTTTACTGCTAAAGATTCCATCACAGCCCAACAACATGTAGATAAGATGGAGGATTCTTTTGACTATATGGAAATTGATGATGAAACAGTCAAAATGAGAATCTTTGCCCAGAGCCTAGGGGGTGATGTAAAGAAATGGTTTAAAAGCTTACCCCCTGGCAGTATCCAAGATCTCCCTGCATTATATCAAACCTTCATAGAAAAATGGGAAGTTAGAGCAAACCCTCGCCAGCTCCTAGAAGAATACATGTCCCTTAGGAGGAATGTGGGAGAGAGTGTACATGATTACACCACTAGATTCAACATCATTTACAATGCTCTCCCCCCACACATGAAACCCCCACAAGGTATGGCCCTGGCCAAATATCCTGATGGATTTGATGCCGACATGGCCTATGAGCTCAGAGATAAAGAGTACACCACATTAGAAGACATGCAGAAAGGAGCCATAACCATAGAAGCAAACTTGATGGAAAAAAGGGCAATATTAAAAGCTGAGAAAAGGGTAACATATAGGGATGACACCGTAGCTTCCACTTCAGACCCAAACTATGACAGACTATCTAAAAACGTGGACAAGCTGCAACAAATGATGGAAAAAATGGTTGTCACGATCAGCAATCAGAACAGAAAACAGAACCAAAATCAGAACCAAAACTTTAGAAGAAACAACAATGCTCCCAACAGACAGAAAGAGTCAGATCAACAAATTATTCCTCCTTTCCAAAAAAATTTAGATGAAGATGAGGGAATCATAGAAGAATCTGGAGGGAATGAAATAAACATGTTTGAAACAGAAGACTCAGTCCTTAACTGTGATTCAGGGGAAGATCAGCCCTCACCTTCATACTGGGATGAGGAATGGGTAGAAACTAAGGATTACAGATTAGGATTTGAAAACGCCATGTTACAGGTCAGGGAACAATATGAACTTAGGAGAAAAAAGAACCAAGAAAATTCCAAAACAAAGACTCCTGAGGTAACCATCAAGAAAAGGACTGACAGATCTTCTAAAGCATCTGCTGCAAATGACAAATTAGCAGCTGAAAGTTCTGGCAAACACAAGGAAAAGGACAACCAGAAGAATGAAAAACAAGGTGATCCCACTAGCAGTACTAGCACTTCAGTTAGTACTCCTGATACCATGGTTCCTAACATAATGAGAAATCACCAATTGATTCAGCCACTAGGGCAGTAGTAAACAAAACAGAGTTGAGCACTCCAAAGACACAATCCACTTTCAATTTAGAGAGTGAGATTGCAAAAATCAAAATCTCTGTCCCATTATCTGAACTGGCCACTCAGAATGTATATAAAGGCCAAATTTTGAAAGCATTGAATTTAGGGGAAAACAATGACACTTTAAATTTTAATGATGACCAACCTGCCCTCCTGTTTGGCCCAAATATTGAGGGAAAATTTCAGGAAGGGGTAGTTCCACCTTTCTATATCAGTCTCAACATTCATGACAAAATACTCCACAATGCCATGCATGATTCTAGAGCATCACACAATTTAATGCCTAAGGTAGTAATGGAAAGGATAGGCCTAGAGATAACACAACCTTACAAATACCTATACTCTTTCGACTCTAGCAGAGTAAAATGCCTAGGTCTAATCAAAGACTTATGTGTAAGCTTGACCCAGATCCCAGCTAAATGTATGGTCATGGATGTTGTGGTGGCAGATGTGCCACCCAAGTATGGCATGTTACTATCTAGATCATGGGGAGCTAAGCTGCAAGGAAAAATGCAAATGGATGGCTCATATGCCACTATCCCTCTATTTGGCCAGCTTAGAAGACTGTATAGAGAGTCCCAGATGAAATTCCTAGTCAGTAGCCCTGAGAAACCTGAAAATTCACCATTATACTCTGTACACACAGACCTGGATTCTTTCATTCTTTATAACGACCAATCCTTAGAAGAGCCAGAGTCATAATACAGAAATACAAACAAGGACACAGAGCCCATGGACTTTAGCATAATGGCTACCCTAGAAGAATACGATGAAGAAAACCATGGGAAGGAAAATGAAAACGAAACTCAGAATGAACCAGAAACACAATGCAGTGAGCCTATTAGTCCCACTCCTCAAATTAGCACACCATGTGATGAAAAAAACAACCCACAACCTAGTACAGACTTCCCAATGCAACATAATGGTGAACCCCTGTGGGACATGAATTTCGATGGGTCCTGTACTAGAAAAAATGTTGGAGTAGGGGTGTGGCTATGTAACACAGAAAATGACCACGCAGAGAGCCATGCTGTGAATCTGTGTTTCAAATGCACGAATAATATTACAGAATATGAGGCTCTCATCCTGGGTCTGAACCTGTTGAAAAGATTAGGAGCCCATAGGATAGCTGTGAAAGGAGACTCTGAGATAGTAATCAAACAAGTGAACGGTGAATATACAGCTAAACATCCTCGATTAAGAGCATACAGGAATGATGTAGTAGATTTATTGAAAATATTTGTTGAATACGAATTGGTATTTGTGCCTAGGAGTCAAAACATCATTGCAAACGGATTATCTTGCTTGGCTAGTTCATATCCTAAGACTCCCCCTAACCAACAAATCATCATTCAGACCAAGTTCAGACCTGCAGTGCCAGACAACGAAAAATATTGGTAGGTCTTTGAAGGAGATAAACATATCGAATATTTCCTAGTAGGCATGAATGAGTTTGAATTTTCTGATTTGGACTTAAATTCCGATGAAAGCTGCCCTAGTGAGGATTCCCCAGATGAACAAGAAACACCCAGTAACATAGAAATAAACACCTTTTCTGAAAAAGCTGGAAATTCAACCGAAAAATGTGAAAACACAGATAGTGAAGAAGTAGAAGTGCTGCAGGCCAGAGACAAGAACCTACCCAGAGGCCTAGCACCCTTAGAGGACCTTTTTGACTTTGATGACGTAGCCAAAAATCCCACTATAGAACATGCAGACTCGGACATAGAAGAATGCAACATAGGCACTGAAGACAAGCCCAAAATGATTAAACTGGCTAAGTCTATACCTATAGACATGAAGAAAAAATACATTGACCTGTTTAAGGAATTCATTGATGTATTGCATGGAGCTATGAAGACTTAAAGGCCTATGACACCAACATCATACAACACAAGATACCCTTGAAGGAAAATCAGAAGCCTTTCTGACAAAAACTCTGTAGGATCAATACAAAACAATTGCCTGCAGTAGAGAAGGAGATCAAAAAGATGTATGATGCAGGCATAATAGTCCCTGTAAGGTTTTCTGATTGGGTGTCAAACTTAGTGGTTGTGAGAAATAAAACAGGGGAGATCAGGCTATGCATAGACTTCAGAAACCTCAACAAAGCCTCCCTAAAAGAAAAATACCCCTTGCCTAGAATGGAACACATCTTACAGAAGGTAGTGGGCTCTAAGAGAATCTCCCTGCTTGATGGTTTTTCAGGATACAACCAAGTTCTGGTACTCCCAGAAGACCAACTCAAAACAGCTTTTACCACTCCATAGGGCACCTTCATGTATGTGAAAATTCCTTTTGGATTGATGAATTCTAGAGCTACCTTCCAGAGAGCGATGGATATTGCTTTCTCAGATGAGATAGGACACTTCATAGTTATCTACTTGGATGACTTGACTGTCTTTTCTAAAACTGAAGAAGAACACTTGAAACATATAAGGAAAGTATTCAGAAAATGTAGAAGGTACGGACTGTCCTTAAACCCTAAGAAAACTGTTTTTGGACTGCAAGAAGGTAAGCTTCTTGGTCACATTATATCCGAGAAAGGGATCAGGATAGACCCACAGCGAGTTGAGGGAATACTTCAAATCACACACCCAAGAAACATCAAGGAGTTACAGTCCTTCATTGGGAAGATCAATTTCCTTAGGAGGTTCATTCCCAATCTTGCTGACCACCTTAGGAAAATGACCAACATGCTAAAGGAAGGTGCAAGAATTAAGTGGACTGTTGAAGCCAAGAAATCTTTTGAGTTAGTAAAACTTGTGCTCACACAAGCGCCTGTACTTATCAGCCCAGACTTCTCAAAGGATTTTATGATGTTTTCCTCTGCCTCTGAACACACAATAGTTGGAGTCTTGCTACAAAAGAATTCAGAAGGTAATGAGAAGCCAATTGCCTTCTTCAGCAAAGCCTTAAGAGACGCACCCTTAAAGTACAACATTATGGAAAAATAGGCCTATGCCCTGGTAAAGGCTTTAAAAGACTTTAGGGTGTACATTCTGCATTCTCACACCATTGCCTATGTGCCAAATATAGTGGTTAAAGATATCTTGTCCCAGGACCCTGATGGGAAAAGGGGCAAATGGACTGCTACAATCTTGGAATATGACATTGAAATGAAACCCACCAAGTTGATCAAAGGTCAAGGCCTGGCCCAGTTAATGGCTAAATCAAATCTGCAGGCCCTAGACATTAACATGATAAGTGCCTTAGATGAGCAGGAAGGATTGCCCCATCCAACTGTTGAGGAGCAGTTTCAAAACTCTCCTTGGTATACTGACATCCTTTACGTGCTCACCAACCTCAATGCCCCTCCAGAACTGTCCAAAAAAAAGGCCAGATTCATAAAACTCAAAGCTAGAAATTACTGCATTTTGAATGAGAATCTATACTGAAAAAATCCAAATGGCCTTTTACTAAAATGTTTGTCTGAAACTAAAGCTGAAAGAATCAAACAAGAATTCCATGCTGGAGAGTGTGGAGGCCACCTGAGTTGGAAAGCCACTGTTAGCCCCCCTATGAAATTCTTGACAAGCAAGCTGGGGGGCTATGTCATTTTGGAGACCTTCAAGGAATGCATCTCCCTTGAAGACACATCTTCCTTGAGGTCTCTATGTGCTTTGCCTTATACAAATCCCCTCTGTTGTTTCCCTAGCTCAAAGCCTTCATTTTCCCCTTGTACCCCTGCAAAATGTCCCTTTTCCCTTTGTTATCCTTCTGTCAAAGTGTTATTCTCCCCCTCTATTTTCCCTCTAAACCCTCTAAAATCCCTACGCACTTTGTTTTCCCCAAATCCCCCTCCATCTCCCTACCGTTACCCCTTCTAGCCTTTAATTCCATTTAAAATGACTTTAAAACCCACTTTCTGACTATATGATAGGCCTAGCCCTTTCTCCGATAGCCCGCGCCCTTTCTCTTCCCATGTAACCCAGTGTCGTGACCTAAGCGCTGTCCCCAAAGGCGTTACCCATAAACCATGAGACTTTATAATAATATTTTTATTATAAAGTCCCCCGCTTTCATCTCCACTGTCCGTTCAAAATGTGATCCGACGATGCGGAGTTCGCCCGATCAGTGGTCCCCACTCCCGTCTCCCCGCACTATTCAAAACCGCCTATTTATTTCGCACCACCTTTGGGCAGGTAGCGGTTTTCCCCCGTTGCCCAGCGATTCCACTAGCTGTCTGCCACGTGTCCCTTGTACGACAGAAAAACCACTTTCTTCCCGCGCATTATCTTTCGACCAGAGTCACGCAGCGAAATGAATACAAGCCGTCAGATCTTGCGCGCCTCATCTGACGGCCATCGTTCGCCAGATTTGAACGTCGCTTAACCCATGTCTAGTCCCGTCCTCCACCGTTGATCTCTGTCACGATCAATGGTTCAGATTTTTTCGCCTTCCGTTAACCACCCCCTCCGGTCCACTCACCACGTCATCTCCACGTGGATTCATCATACGCCAGACCACTCCATCACCTAGACTGTTTCGGCTTCGTGCTTTTTAAGTTTTTTCATTCGTTTGTTCTGCAAACCACCATCTCCACCAGAGCAGGTCTCCACTGTTCCTCTGCATTTCCCTCCACCATGTCACTGATTGCACACCTCTCTCATCCTCCACATCATCCGCCACCCCGTCCATTGCGTCCTTCATAGCTTCCGTGTTTTTTGCAAGATTTGCAGCAGTTAATGACCGCCACGATCGCCCAGTTTTCTATGCAGCGGCCAAGAAATGCAAAGAAGCCTTGTACCTAGATACATTTAAGGAAAAATGGCCAGGGAAGGTGAAGACAGGACATCCATTAAAGAGAACAAGGTTTAACTCTGTGGAAAATCTCTCGGTGCCATTAAAACCTAATCTAACCTGTCAGAGGCCGAGATGAAGAAGCAGAGTGTTTCAGCACAAAGAAGAGAGATTTAGGCGCGCTAATGATCAACTTAAGCTTTAAATCAGTGTTTTACAGAGGCAAAGCACCAGTTGAAGACCCCGAGGATCAGTCAAAAGATCCTAAGCACAGGAAAAAGGTGATATCAGGGTTTATTCACCAGCAGAATGTTTTTCTTCATCAAGTACAGGTCATCCATACAGCTTTTATTATGCACCATGTCCCTGAAGGAATTTCCACCCTAACAGCAGTTCAAAATCACCAGAACATTTATATGACAGACTTCTCAGTAGTTTGTTTTACTTTTGATTAAATCATAAGTACAACACCGCAGCCAAAATGTCCAAATCATATCCGTAGGAGATCACTCCTGCGTAAAGAGGTGACAGAAATTAGATACTCAGCATTCAATCAAAATGGGCCTCGGCCCTATTCCTCCATTCTGTGTTTAATGATACATTTAATATTCACCTACCACCTCAGCCGATCTTATGTGTCTCTTCTACTATAAAGCACATAAGGGAATTATTGTAAGGGTTGTTGATGAGATACTAGTGAAACACAAGCATTTTCCTCTTGAGACAAGTTCTCTGTGTAATATCGTAAGATAGGCTGAGATCTGATGTATTCAGACTGAATGTTCAAGCTATGGGCTATGATGTACCTGATTGGTGTTGTTTTTAATATGACAAGCATATTTCTTTGGATCCTGATCTTAAGCAGCTGGCGATGTTTTCCTTTCTCTGTATTTGTGATTGAATTGCTTTCATTTCAACATTTTTCTTCTGGCTCGCATCAGAAGTTTGGCATAAGATTTACCCTTGATAGGTACCTTATGTTGCTGCTCTCCCAGCCCTTTATGTTTTCTGCTTATAAGTGTATCTGAATATCGATTTCAATTGATTTAACCAGTGTAGTGGATGTTATTGCTTACTCTCTGATGTATGAATTAATGAAGTCTATGTTTAGATGTTCTTGTTAGGATTTAGTTGGATGTGTTGAGAACACTGGGAGGTCTAGAACCACGTCTCTGCCTCACTAGGATTTTTCCATCCCAATTAACCCTCTCTAAGATCCCTTGTCTAGCCTCTGATTTTGTCCAAGCAGGTCTGGAGTTAAATGACCTCTGACCCGATCTATAGACAGGATTGGATGGTTCCCCTCTTTCATTTTCAGTCCTTAATGTTCCATTCCAAATATCATCTTCGAGATCCAAATGCTCTAGATGACTAGCCCAACTAAAAGCTTGCACATCGAACACAAGTAAATCCTTTCTTGACTCCATTGCCCAATGGCCTTGATATTCCCTGAGTTGTCTGTCTCAGCCTAATCCCTTTTGTGATCATCCTTGTCTTATATTGGACCCTTCCATTCCTGGTTCCCAACAACCAAACACAAACAATAAAAAAACAACCCTAAGCCTATAACTAGCCTAAAACCTTAACATTTCAGCCTCAAAGATGTAAAACCTTTGGCTGTCATAGAGAGATCCCTCTCTGGACCTAGGAGGGCTAGACCCTAAGGGCTGAAAGTGGTTCTATGTTGTCTCATCTTTTGGTCTTGTCAACCTGGCCAAAACATGGGAACCCCAACACCTTGAATTTCACCAAATATTTTCTTTGAATTCCTTGCTTTTAAAAGCCAATGATATCCCTTATTGTGTTAATGTTACGGAAATTCCTTGTCCTAGTGCCTCACACTCTACTATGAATGTTTTAGCAAAATTAGGTGCAACCGATGTTGGTGTAGAAGACATGGCATCCATTGAAAGAGAGAATGCCAAAGTAGCCTCATCATTCCATATAAATGATATTTTCTTCAAGAGATAGGTGAGTGGACTTGAAATGCATGCATAATTCTTAACAAATGATCAATAATATCATGTAAGTCTAAAAAATCTTCTAAGAACCTTGATTTTCTTAGGAATAGGTCATTTGTAATAGCTTGCATCTTTTGAGGCTCCAACTTCACTCCTTCCTTTAAAACAATATGAACCAAATACTCGAATTCTTATTTCCCAAAAGCACATTTGGATATTTTTACATAAAAATGATTGTTCTCAATAATTATTTATATAACTTTTCCACATGTTTAGTGTGGTATTCCCATGATTTATTATAGATATGTGTATTATCAAAGAAAACAACACAAATTTTATAAGATGGGATCAAAAAAAATTGTTCTTAAGTCGAGCCTGCCAGACTTCAAACGGCGATAAACCATAATTCAAACCAAATTCGCGTTCCAAAATAGCCTGCTAACGTCGGCCAATTTTGTGATGCGAAAACCAAATGAATTCCGCCCTAATATTTTTCAAGTCTGAAGTTGGGCTGGCATACGAAGGGAGAGTTTTGACGCGAATTTCTTATCAAATTCGCCCTAATATTTTTCGGGTCCAGATTTCCACTGCGCGAGCAGCCCAAACAAAGATTTTCTCCAATCAATTTCTGCCACGTGTCCTCAATAAAAAATTGCCCTGCTCCTGGATGCGAGTGCATTCGATGGCGTTTAAGGCGATGGGACATGGATATGGCGATTTCATATCAATCGCATTAACATTTAATGCTGTTCAATTAAGTTTTCACATCAAATCCGCATTAATTAATTTTTAACATTGTTCAAGATCGGACCTCCACTCCTCTTAGTGATTCCGCATGCTCCAATATGATCCGGCCTTCGGCTCTCATTATCAATGATCAGAGATTAATTATGACGGGCGTCCTTTGATTGCATTGCAGTCGGGTCGAGAAAATGGCTTTTAGCTATGGTTTTTCAGACGAGCCGGTTGCTGGATTACACTGCCTGCTAACTGTGACAATAAGGAGAAGTGGCCAGCTGAACTGCTGCCTAGACCTTGCAGCATATCTGCATTTCTCTCGGTTCTGTCTCTGTCTATCTTCCTCTGTTAATTGGAATTTTGCTTCTCCGTCTCCTCTTGTGCCCACTACGCCCGAGACTGCACCCATGCCTCGCGTGCGTCATAGGATGTGTTACCGCAGGGGGAGCACTAGAGGTCAACCCCTGCGGGCTCCCTCCAGCCCCTCAATAGAGTCGACTTCCGTCCAGTCCAGTGATTATTATGCAGGTCGATATCCAAATACTAGGAGTGGGCGGGGTCGGGTTGTAGGATCTGGCCACCGTATGGATTCCCCTGCTCCTCGCTTCCCCACCGCTAGTTCACCTTCTCCCACGATGCGCACTGCACAATTTTCCTTTAATTGCTCTCTCAACCGCCCGCGAATCACGGCTTTAGTCACTGTGGTCTTCCGCGAGGAGGCCCAAATGGAGGAAGAATGCACCCGTCCGGCGGGTCTGAGCTCGGAAAAATCCGGCCAGCATTCGGGCCTTCAGGAGGGGAGCCGTGGCATGCATGTGGAGGTAGCACCTAGCGATCCTAGACCTTCCGAAGGATGGTGCCGAATCGTGGAGGAACCACCGGAGGAGTAGTTTGGTTAATTTGTTTTTCTTGCTTAGCAGGCCCACTTAATTGGGCTGATTTTAGATTATTTTACTGTGCTAGACCTTTGTAATATTTTTGAATTCTGTAAATTAAACGTTCAAGACTGCTTTCCCCGTATGAGGGTAGTCTTCTTAATTTTTTGATTTTTTGATGACAAATTTGCCATGAGTCTAGCCAGGAAATGTTTTTGACTTCGGTGTAATTTTATTCGCAATGTTAATAGATTAAATTTACTTAGAATTCTCACATGATTAGCGTTTTTCTTGATCTGTTCAAGGATTTTCGGTACTTTAATTTGTATTTGGAACAATGGACGTCGGTACTCTATCTGTTGCTTTGCTGTTCTACATATTGCTATTTCACTTTCTTATAGATGCCTCGGGCATATTTGGATGCTTTCTCAGATTGTCGATAATCTCCATGTGGACCGTTACTGGATTTTATATCATATCCCTGTATGTGACATGGGGTATTTTTCTATCATTGTCTGGGGTGGGACTTCCACTTTTCTGGATGGATATTTGGGTTCCAATCTTCAAATGTGAAAATGTAATGAATTCATGGACTGTTTTACTTCATATAATATATTCAAAACAACATTTTTTCTCTTGTGAAAAAAAAATGATTAATGTTTATCACTCTGCCTTCAAAACTAGCGATGCTGGTCTATGTTGCTGGTTTATTGATATGGTTTGATGGTCTTTTTATATTTTGGACATATCACACTCCTCACATGATTAGCGTTTTTCTCTGTTGCAGGATTTTGGGTACTTTAATTTGTATTTGGAACAATGGACATCGGTACTCTATATGTTGCTTTACTATTCTACATACTGCTATTTCAATTTCTTATAGATGCCTCGGCATATTTGGATGCTTTCTCAGATTGTCGATAATATCCATGTGGACCGTTACTGGGTTTTATATCAAGTCCCTGTATGTGACATGGGGTATTTTTCTATCACTGTCTGGGGTGGGACTTCCACTTTTTTGGATGGATATTTGGGTTCCAATCTTCAGATGTGAAAATGTAATGACTTCATGGACTTTTTTACTTCATATAATATATTCAAAACATCTTTTTTTCTCTTGTGAAAAAAAAATGATTAATGTTTATCACTCTTCCTTCAAAACTAGCGATGCTGGTCTATGTTGCTGGTTTATTGATATGGTCTGATGGTCTTTTATATTTTGGACATATCATACTCCTCACATGATTAGCGTTTTTCTCTGTTGTAGGATTTTGGGTACTTTAATTTGTATTTGGAACAATGGACGTCGGTACTCTATCTGTTGCTTTACTATTCTACATACTGCTATTTCACTTTCTTATAGATGCCTCAGGCATATTTGGATGCTTTCTCAGATTGTCGATAATCTCCATGTGACCGTTATTGGGTTTTATATCAAGTCCCTGTATGTGACATGGGGTATTTTTCTATCACTGTCTGGGGTGGGACTTCCACTTTCCTGGATGGATATTTGGGTTCCAATATTCAAATGTGAAAATGTAATAACTTCATGGACTGTTTTACTTCATATAATATATTCAAAACAACGTTTTTTCTCTTGTGAAAAAAAATGATTAATGTTTATCACTCTGCCTTCAAAACTAGCGATGCTGGTCTATGTTGCTGGTTTATTGATATGGTCCGATGGTCTTTTTATATTTTGGACATATCGCACTCCTCACATGATTAGCGTTTTTCTCTGTTCAAGGATTTTGGGTACTTTAATTTGTATTTGGAACAATGGACGTCGGTACTCTATCTGTTGTTTTACTATTCTACATACTTCTATTTCACTTTCTTATAGATGCCTCGGGCATATTTGGATGCTTTCTCAGATTTGTCGATAATCTCCATGTGGACCGTTACTGGGTTTTATATCAAGTCCCTGTATGTGACATGGGGTATTTTTCTATCACTGTCTGGGGTGGGACTTCCACTTTTTTGGATGGATATTTGGGTTCCAATCTTCAGATGTGAAAATGTAATGACTTCATGGACTGTTTTACTTCATATAATATATTCAAAACAACGTTTTTTCTCTTTTGAAAAAAAAATGATTAATGTTTATCACTCTGCCTTCAAAACTAGCGATGCTGGTCTATGTTGCTGGTTTATTGATATGGTCTGATGGTCTTTTATATTTTGGACATATAACACTCCTCACATGATTAGCGTTTTTCTCTGTTGCGGGATTTTGGGTACTTTAATTTGTATTTGGAACAATGGACGTCGGTACTCTATCTGTTGCTTTACTATTCTACATACTGCTATTTCACTTTCTTATAGATGCCTCGTGCATATTTGGATGCTTTCTCAGATTGTCGATAATCTCCATGTGGACCGTTACTAGGTTTTATATCAAGTCCCTGTATGTGACATGGGGTATTTTTCTATCACTGTCTGGGGTGGGACTTCCACTTTTCTGGATGGATATTTGGGTTCCAATATTCAGATGTGAAAATGTAATGACTTCATGAACTATTTTACTTCATATAATATATTCAAAACAGTGTTTCTCTTATTTTAAAGTTTCATTTTTTTTTTTTTAAATTGAACCCGCCGTCGGTATACCGACGCCTTGTAGACGTCGGAATTGCAACAACTCAAAAACGTCGGAAGAGTGACAGTATAGAAACGTCGGACCACATTTCGTCAGAATTGCGACAGCTTACAAATGTCGGAAGAGTGACATTAAAAACGTCGGACCACATTTTGTCGGAATTGCGACATCTTACAAACGTCGGAAGAGTGATGTCCAAAACTTCGGACCACACTGTGTCAGAATTGCGACCGTTTACAAACGTCGGAAGAGCGATGTTCAAAACGTCGGACCACATTTCGTCGGAAGTGCGACCGTTTACAAATGTCGGAAGCGCGACGGTTCGTGAGACGTCGGAAGAGTGACGCTTGTTCGGAAGTGACGGAAGAAGTGTCGATAGTGCGACACCTTTTAGGTGCGTCGGAACTGCGACGACATGACAAACCACGTTTTTTCCACCGTCGAACTGTCGCTCTTGCAACGACTATGTGTCGGAATAGCGACGAATTGGCCGTCGGAATTTCTGCCAAATTTTCTAGTGTAGGGACCAAAAGTAGTGTTGGTTATCACACCATCTACTCGATAGGCACTATGGTACCGTGCACCATTTGCACCGGCCATAACCATGAAACAGAGGCATGCCCCTTAATGGAAACATTCAAGTGCATCTGCACCAAGCACAATTTCCAAATCCTGGAAAGTGTAAGTACTCTTGGTACACCTCGTGAGGAACCTATAACTTCTCTCACACAAGCTGCCACGATGGAAATTCCTCCCCCACCAAATGTCGACGAAAAAATACATCATATACAATTAATATTGTCGTGTATAGGAACCATGACTCATGTTTTCTTCTCATTAGTCATAGGTTTCAAGATTGCTGCAACTACGAGAGTAGCTGTACCAACGACGGTGCAAACCCAATCCATTTGCACCCTGTCGACCACGTCTTTCTCCACCGCATCGATGATGGAATCTTATTCATATCTATCAACCAGTTCCGTTAGGACTTAACCACCTCCTCATAGCCTTACACAGACTCAGTCCCCCATAGGATCCTTATTCCACTCAGATGAGGATATTCTTGAGGCCATGACGGAACCAGATTATTTGAGGGATGCAATGCATCACTGCTCGTTTTTTCTTCTTGAAAATATGTTTGGCCCTAACAACCCAAGAAACCAAGATATTTATGAAATCGTATCAAAATATTTCATTCCATCGTGGAAAGTAGAATGGTTCAAAAATCCCATTCTAGCACCCGATGCGTTCGAAGAAGGGAACATGTCAAACATTTCTCCTACCATGAAGGTGAATATCTCTCGAAATCCTGAGAAAGTCGAAGAAATTTCACTGGGGGCAGCATCTTCCCCAGTCTAGGTAACCTCTTACACCCATTTGTTGCAACAATATCGAGCTATATTTGCATGGGAGTACTCGTAAATGCCAGGCATTAGTCCCACTATAGTAGAGCACCACATTGACACATGTCCTGACGTACCACCAGTACGCCAGAAACAATGTCAATTGCACCCATCCAAGGTAGAAGCAATTAAAAAAGAAATCAATAAGGCTTGATGGTTTCTTTGGGCATAATTAAATCAATACGACACACCGACTAGTACAAGACCACGTTCACCACTGCATGGGACACATTTTCATATCATGTTATGCCATTCATTCTAAAAAATGCTAGATCCACTTTGCAACGGGCCATGAATTATATCTTGCATGACTTGGCACACCTCATCCTCATCTACTTGGACGACCTCACTTTATGTTCCAAGTAGCAATTTGATCATCTTGATGACCTACGACTGGTATTCCAATGATGACGACAATACAACCTACGCTTGAATCCCCTCAAGTGTGTCTTTTGGGTCACTGCAGGATGACTTCTAGGTTTTATTGTGTCCCAACAAGGGATTAGAGTGGACCCCCAATGAACCCCCTCAAGGTCCAATCTATCAAAGAGGTACCACCACCTCAAACCCTCAAGCAACTCCAAAGCTTGCAGGGAAAGGCGAATTTTCTAAGACGCTTCTTCCCAAATTACGCCACTTGTGCTCAAGGATTCCTACGCCTCCTTCGTCATGACATCCCATTCAAATGGGACGATCAAACCCAACAATCATTTGAGGAATTTAAAGACACATTATATTCAACACCATTGATGAGTCCACCAAACTATGATAAAGATTACACCCTGTATCTATCAAATTTCAAGACCGCTTTGGCTAGGTGTTAAGTAGGTAAATTCTCTCTACGGACAGAGACGATCCCTATAGCCCTAGAGTGGGTCTAGAAACAAAGAGACATGCTAGAGTGTTGATTCTTAATTACTGAATTAAAAGAGGACACGGTAGATAGACTTACCTGGAATCTAGCATTGTCGTCGTGGCTGTAATGGTGGTGGTCTCTCCCTCCTGCCTTGGCAAGTTACAATCCTTCTGTAGTCATGCTCGGATACTTCCACATAGAGAAAAAAACAAGAATAGCATACAACATAATAACTTCATTCATAACTACTAGACAATCAAAGAGGGCTAAGCATATTGCATTAAACATATTACATAACAAAAAATGGGAACCAAACAATAGTCACGTATATGTATTGATAGAAGGAAGAGTTACAACCAATGCTTTGACGTTGTAGTCTCCTCCAATGGGGTTCAGTCGAAGCGCATATCAGATGCTCGTCAAGGAATTTAGACAGGATGAAGGCATGGACTCAAGCTCTTTCAATGAAGTTCCTTCTTATTCTATCTCTTCAATAGTTCAGATATAGTATACTCAATTCTTCATGTTCATCTCTCTTTTGCAAAGAGAGATAGCTTCTTTTTATAGAGGAAAAGGAGGAGGTTAGGATCCCTACATAGGTGGGAGGGAGGCCTATCCTTTAGGAGGTTCTCATAAGAGGTGGAAACCATAAACTAAAGGAGGGATTCTGTGGTTATTTAGTTCAACCACTCCCAATGACTCATCCTCGAAGTTTTTGGAGTGGAATCTCCGCCTCTATTTTTAAAAAACATTCCATAAACAGCTCAATGTGGGTGGCTAACTGAGACAGAGCGCCAACTGGCACGGGGCCAAGTGTTAATTTTCCTCTTCGGCGCGAGGGCATAACTGACTACTCGCGCCAAGGAAAAAATAAGGGTTTTTTAATCTCTACTCAGGGAATTGTCAACAGAAGGAATATTACTCTCATGTAAAGGGATACAATGATGGTTTTTGAAAGGCATGACATTACTTCTTGATCACAGAAATGACCCTCCAATGGGAGAGATGGGGATTGCAGGGATAGTGACAAAATTCTGTGTAACAGATGCCTCCTAAAGCATGAGGTACAAGGGAGAGGGAGGGGCGAAATGATTTATGAGAATGTGTTCGAACCAAACACCACTGTCGAAAAACCTGCAATTACAAATACAAATAATATCTCTGATACATGAACGTGTGGTATGGGTGAAACCATCCATAATAGAGTATATAAAAACTGAGATCTGAGGTATGGAAACAACCATCCAGCAGTAAGGATAAAAAAATAGACTCGGGTATGGTTGCAACCATCCAATCAAAAGATTCATGTGATAAGTCATGATAATCCACAAGAATCTGCAGCCTAGATTTTATCAGACAAAACCCAGGGTCTTGTGCTCCGTCTCAACCTGAAAAAGTACAAATTCAAGCATGTGAATATGTGAGCTGAAGTTGAACATGCAAGAAAATCACCTGATTACCATCCAATGATGAAATTTGTTAACATGCACGAGAGAAACCACCAATAATGACAATGGCTCTCAAGGTACAACCGGTACAATCCACAAAATGTGAACAGTGATTTGGTTTCGAACACCCGCAGAATCACTCGATCGAAGGCAAATGAGGTGGACCTTGCGTCAAATGCGAAGAACCTGCCATTGAGGCATGCAGGATCTAAGGTACCAGAAGGGAGTCTCTAGATAAAATTCCTGGATAATGAGCTGAAGTTGACAGGAAGTGACCTGGTCAGAGGTGGGCCATAATGTTTCCCACATCATCGACACGAGACAGAGGAACATGATGATAGTGAATCAGGACCAACAGAGAATCAGAGGGAGGTTGAAAACTGTAGAGGCGAACTTCTCTTGAACTTATCAGTGACACGACATTGGATTTGGTAGTATTTGACATCAAAGGATCTGAGGTCATGATGACGTGGCAAAGAGCAGATGAGAAGTCAAAAGATATTACCCAAACCCATGGAGGAAAAAGTGACAAAATAAGATGTCCCCAACCCGACACGAATGCAGACAAGTGCCATGTTCAAGAGCAACATACTACCAACATAACTAAAATTTGGTTCCATTTTCTCCCACCATTTTTGGTGGGTACCCCAATTATTTTTTAAAACAAGCTTCACTAGTACATTTGGTGGAAATTCTGACACTTTAGTTCCGACACTTTTGACGAAATGTCGGAAATTTCCCCAAATTTTATCAAATTTTCAAATCCTGCCACAAATTGTCTCTATACCGACGTTTGGAGACAAGTGTTAGCATTTTGACACTTAGAGGTAAGTGTTGGTCTTGCGACGTTTGCAAAAGAGTGTCGTAATTGCGACGAATTTCTGAAATATGTCGTTATTACGATGTTACAGAGACAAGGTGTCGCTATTGTGAAGTTTAGAGGAAGGCGTTGCTATTATGACGGTTGGTGGAAAAGTGTCACTCTTGCGATGGTTGGTGGAAAAATGTCACAATAGCAACAAAAAATTAAAATTAAAAAAAAAATGGAACGTCGCAAGACCGACGAAAAGGGAAAAACGTCTCTTTTCTGTGTTTGGTAACGTCGCTCTTCTGACATTGTTAAACGTCACTCTTCTAATGGCATAGTAAAAAAAAATTTAAAAAGGAACATCGGTCTTCCGACGCTTACGAAGTGTCGGTCTCCAACGCACGGCTTAAATTTTTTTTAAAAAAATGAATGCGACCAATTTCATTTTAACTCTCACAAGTGAAGGAATAAACTAAATCTTATATAGGATTTGATATAGTTTAACTCTCACAAAAATACATTCTTTAACTTTGTAGGCAGCGATACCACGCAGTACCAATGTGGATCCTTTCATGGAGTAGAAGTGAGTAAGCTCGATACTTATTAATACTCTTGCTTCACCTCAGATTAATCAATAACTCACTGTTCCTGCAGTCTAGATGAGTGGATCATGAGTGAATTTAGCGAACAAGAGGAAAATTTTTGTAATATCCGTATCTATGCATTGCTTGCACATCAATAAATTGATAATCTGTTTATTATCAGCTTTGATTTCATTGTCTTCTCCTCTTTTATTTGCGGCGTTGGGAATCATGGAAATCATTAATATTGAAACCTATGATTTGAAAAATAAAATCGAATGATATATCTTATGTACAGAACCCCATTTCTCTGCAATTATATATATGCTGCATAATACATAATCACAAAATAGATATGGACAATAATCAAGGTTTCAATAATCAAGGTTGCTTTTGTGCTTCAAATCCTAGCATATTGTCTTCAACGTTGTTGTCACATCCATCTTGATGTCAGGTAGATATATCAAGTGCCAAAATAGAATATGCTTCACCAGACATGTTATCTCAAGGCCAGGGTCACTGTTTCACTGTTAGAATTATTTATGTTCACAAGTTTTCACTGTCAGTAAGTGTCATTATTTTATTGTCAACAAAGAATTTTTATGAGCCACATAAGGGATGTAAGTACTACTGATGATAATCCTTTACAACCAAAATTATAACTCCCAATGCTTAACCCGATTATATTGTAGAACCGTTGGCTTTGTAGTTGGGCACTTCTGATAACCGAAATTTGCAATTGGGTTAGTTGGATTAGGAGTTGGGCACTTCTAATGATCCAAATTTGCAATTCGGTTAATTGGGTTATGAAAGCAAATTTTCAGTTGGGTTAATTGGATTAGGAAAGCCAGATTCAATCTCCATACTCTTGCCACTCCATGTGTATCAAGAAATCATGTCACATATTTTCTTTTAAGGCTGAAACTACTCTTAATTAAGTGAAGTTTGATTGATGTAACTTTCCTTCTATGACTGGGCATATTGTTGTATGTAATATTCTCACCACCATAGAGAAGATAAATATGGAATGAATACAAAGACCTAAACTAAACCTACTTCTGCTAAGGTAACACATCACTATAAAAACACAAGAGCGTTATAATGCACCTGATCAGTGAATAGGCCACATTAGTGGCTAGGGAAACGATTTGTTTACACTAGAGGGTAGCGTTACCTGTGTTTTGAGTTTGGAATGGGAAAAACCCATGGATAATGATTTGAATTACCAACTTTTTCTCACAAGAGATTCAGTACAAAAAGGAAACTTCAAAGCACTAATCTCTTATTGGGCCTTGCCAAAGACAACTGAACTCTCAAAGAAGGCAAAAGCATGGAATTTGAGGAAACATATTGGTTTTTTCTATTCAGAACTGGTGGAAAGAGAAGGGAAATGATTTCTCTCTCCATCTCCTATAAAATGGAGTTGAAGGCTCTTGGTTCAAGGTCGAAGGATTGTCAAAGATTTCGAATACTTGTGAAGTAGAGATTATTGTTGTAGTGTGAAGGTCAAGAGTCAAAGAGGTTCATTGAGAACTTGTTGATCAAGACATCACCACTTTGAGAGATAGAGAGATTGGAAGGCTGAGGAGGGCTTGGTACAACCGACGGTTGTAATCCTCCTTTTTATAAATCAATAGAACTGTATCTGTTTTGTCCATTCTATGCGTTGATATAGTCATTATTATTTAATCACTTATATAGCATGAGATGAATGGATTAGATGTGCATAGTTTAAATGTTTATTATATATTGACTTAATTGATAGGAAATGTATGTTATGGTAGATATTACACGGGTGCTTTAATTGATTGCAGGGTCAAGATTTGGAGCTGGTGAGGGAGAACTCCTGCTTCGCCGCCCAGTGCTCTCCAAGGGACTCCAAGATCATTAAAGAGGTAGTCTTCTATCTTATTCTATCAAGTTGTTTTAAGTTAATATGAACATGTATGTGCCATCTTTGTGAGCTATACAAATAATCTTACTGTCTGCCTCGGGCACCGGAAAGCCCTGAGAGGGATATTCGATAACCAACAACCCAATCATTTTACCCTATAGCAGAATTGGTGACTCTGCTGGGGAGTTTCCCCATAGTTTCCGGACTATTTAATTTCCTCCTTTCTTCTTTCCTTTGTTCCTAGACCCTTCCGACCACTATTTATGCCCAGTAGACATTTCAAAAGCTCGCAGAGTTCAATCCTATTTATGTTTGACCATATAAAGAACTTTACCCTGGCTAACGCTACCTCTGTGGGTTTTCCAATGCGCTATAACACTATCTCTACTTAAATACAGTGCATTAGTCTCTGGATTAACGTTGTCTTTACTCAGAGAGAGTGCGTTACTCAGCCAAAAAAAATTGTTCACTATTGTGATTGTGTTTTGGTTGCAGATTTTTTGGCCATCAGTATCTCTCCTTGACTGAATCTTTTTGTTTGTTTACTAAGCTGGAATTTCTGTTTGTTTGCTCTTATTTGAAAAGTTAGTGTCAAAAGAATTTACTTTTTAGAGAAGAAATTTTTTTTTTAGTTTTTCTACATCTAGCTGAGTTAATTCTCAAAATTTCAATTCAGAGACTGTTAAGAAGAGGTAGATAGAAGTCTGAATCTTTAAAGTTGAACTGTGCTATTTGAATGTTAGTGCATGGATGTTGAAAAGAAACCTCTCCTTGTAGAAATACTCTTCATCGAATTGAATATTTAGAGCATATTTTTGCATGGTTTCTTGAGTCAGAGTCTCATTACATTTCATACGTCCACTCCCCCTCCGCAAGACTAATAATCAAGTACACTAAGAATCAAGTGATAATAAAATAAATCACATTACTTTTTTTGAGCTCACACCAATAGTAGTTCAGGCTAGGATCTTGGGTTAGGAAAAGTGAGAAAATCACCCAAGATATCAAAACTTGAGACTAGATTCATTAACGAGTGAAATCCTACTGCACTCATATTATCGAGATCGTTCCTTTACCGGAGCTCAGTGAGAGACAACACTTGGGTGCACAAGAAAGTAGCTCGCCTTCGACTGCATCCGGTGGGTATGCTATATATTGGATTTCCCTTCGGGGATGTCGAAACAAGATCAGGGATCTAGGTATTCTGCCCATATAGCATGCTTTCCTTGACCGTGGACCCCCCTGATGATTTTTGTGATTTGAGTTATCTTTAGTGGCCATAATTTTTAGGGAATTACACAAGGTGACTGGGACGGGCTGTCCTGGTACCTGAAACAAATAGACCCACTCTATCTTTGGTCTTTAGGAGGGTACTCGTCTTCACGAGAGTGCTTACATCTATCATCTAAGGTTTGGGTGAAGCTCTAGAGTGACCATAACTGTAATTTATACCAACCCTCTCTGTATACTATTGTGATACTGGATTTCATCACCAGCAAACCATAGTACTCAGACAAGGCACCCTATTCTGGCTGCTTGTTGATTTATTTTAGAGAGTCCTTTTTTCTTTTTTCTTTTTTAGGTGTGTGGTTACTGTCATTGAGACTTTATAATACATCACAATTTATTAAAATTTGTTAAAACTAAACAGGTCACCGTGGCATCATCCGACCCACGCCATCTGTCTCGATGACAACAAGGTCTACCTCCTCTGACTCTTGAGGAAGAACTGAACCTTGGTGAACCCATGCCTTCTGTGGAAGAGCAGTCTCCATTGACAAACCCTGATTTTCACATAGCCTCATATCATACGGAATTTCCAGAGGACCCTTTCATGGAAGAGGTCGTACCTCATTACAATCCTCCACTCATTGATCCATTGGGGCCTATGATAGTTCAGATTCCACCACCCACTGACATGTCTTCGGCAGCAAAAACATCCATTTCTCAACCGGCATCCACAAGGTCGATGCCAATGGCAACCATCCCAAGTTCGCCACCATACTCCCTGCCAGTTGTCAGTTCTATGCCATTACTTGGTAACCCCAGTAGTCAACATATACCTAATCCCAACCCTATGGTCATCACAACTGTAAGTAACTCACCAAGTCCTTCGGGATCTACTCCTACCATGACCACGTTGGGACCTACGGTTCCTCCTCACATGAGTGTGACTACTTTGGTTCCTTTTAGCAACCCTTTCGGTTGGAACCCTTTGCTAAGTTCAAACCCCTTGGCCACCATACCAGGGGGCAGTGCCACCAGCACGCAGATAACAGGGAACATTTCACTACCCCTGCAATCATTAGGACAAACTGGACAACCTATTGTTAACACTGTTCCCTTAAGTGGTTTAAATATCGGTGTAGGGTCCATGCCATTTCCAAACTATGCAAGTACTAGCATGCCTCTGGGAAGCTCTATTTCATCCATATGGAATAACCCACCCCAACCTCCATCTGGAATGGGAGGGCACTTCTACACTGGGGGCAACCAACCGTTCACCCCGCAATACAATATGCCCTATGGACAACAACCATATATCCCTACCCCTCCACCTATGGGAAATTTTTATCAAAGTCCTACTTATCCTATTGGTAACACATTAATGGGCGGACCCTATGGTCCACATAGTCAACCAATACTTCCTTGGTTAGATTTGGGGGCAAACCCACAATTTCCATTTTTGGCAGCTCTAGACATTCCCGACATCTATAAACTGACTAATGACCCCATTAATCACAACCCCCTCTGGCCTCCAGTACTGCACAAGATTCCTTCTGACATCCCAAAGTTCGATGGGAAATAAGGGGGAGACCCAGCCGCATACATCACCACCTTTCATTTATGGTCTATATCTAATTCCATGGTGGATGATAGTGTCCGGCTTCAACTGTTTCCCCACACCCTTACAGGCAATGCCACCAAGTGGTATAATGAATTGCCACGCGCCTCCATAAACACTTTTGGCACTTTAGTGACGGATTTTCTAAAGAATTTCCAATTACCAATTAGATTTGAAACTGAAACGGAACTGTTAACCTCACTGTGCCAAGACACCGCCACCCACATCTCTGATCACATTCATGAATGGAGACGTAGGAGGAGGCTAGTCAAAGCGCCAATCCCAGATCAGCTCTTAGCTAATTGGTTTTGTATGTCTCTCTTACCCCACATCTCTAAAGACATTGGCCTTTCCGGTGCGGTTATAGAAGATCAATGCATTTGTCTTGCCCAAAATTTGGATTTAATCTATTCATAATCTGGCACGCTATATGATTTAATCCCCAATGCCCCTGGTAACCCAAATCCTCCAGCTACTCAAAAAACCAGAGCTCACACCGATGGTCTCGTTGGCACAATCTCTGGTGTAGCCACAAAACAGTCTCATGGGAAAACCTCCCAACCATCCTCGGCTGCCACTGCCCCTAACCAAACGACTACTCTTCCTACCGCTGAGGTAAATTCTATGCAAACTTCACAAAAACCTAGTGGAAAGAATAAGAAGAACAAGAAAAAAACATCTTCTTTGGAAGAGAAGTCAGACAATCAAAATAATCCTAATAAAAAAAACGCTACCAAAAATGAAAAAGGGAAGGATAAACCCATGAAATTTCCTTGCAAGATCTGTGTGGAGGACCACTTGACATACAAATGTCCTCGGCTGCAGGAATGCACCGATTTTATCGCAAACAAGGATTCTGGGTGAACACCTTTCGTTATTCATAATCCTTTCCCTAATCAATAGCAGCAACACCAACACATGGTTGAAAACCCGCCACAACCCCAGCAACGGGGAAATGGTGGTTCACATCCTTTCGGTGAAGGACCATCCGCCATTTATGGCATTGAGAGTGTTGAACTTCAAACAAGAGCCAAGATTTATGTTAAGAAATTTACCGCAGGAATAAATAAATAATTTACTGAGAGAAATAAACATAAAGAACCCAGCAACAAATCATTAACATAAACACAATGTTTAACTAGGAAAACCCCAAATCTGGGGAAAAATCCAACCAATGAAATTTCATTAACCATTGGCCATAACCTTGGCCAATCCGGCAAATGAGCCTTCACCGCTCACCTCCAGGCCTTGCATTACAATGAAGTCTTCCCAGCCTTTTTATAGGCTCCATTACATGCAATACCATGGGCTGTAAACCATGGGTGCACAAAAACATGTGCCCCAAAACCACTACTATTTACCCTAGTCAACTTTGACTCTATCCCGAGTCAAGTTTACCTAACACTTTATGGAAATCCTAACATAGACGCTCAAGAACTTGGTACTAGTTCAAATCCACTGCAAACCAATGATTTACATATCAAACGGCCTACTGCTGACCTCGTAATTCATCCCCCCAAAGGGACACTTCGACGCAAAACTCATAACACCTCTGCACGTGTAGCCCAAAACTACAACATTGTAGAATATTTGGCACAAGCACCGTCAGCTATGTCTGCTCTTGAAGTATTGCAAACTTGTCCAGCACAAAGGAAAGCCTTACTTTTGGCCATTGGTGGAATAGACCCCCAGGATTCCACGCTAGATATCTTTGATATGGAAAAATCTCAGACTCACCTCTCACACCAACTTGCATTCCAAGTGCAGGTCATGTCGAAAGGGAGACCAATCCATCGCACTGTCATAGATGAAGGTGCTTCAACCTGCGTTATGTCACAAGCTTGCTGGCTCGCTTTAGGTAATCCTACCTTAACACCGCCGTCGAATTCCATCAAAGCTTTCGATGGCCACACGTTCCTCCCAAAAGGATACCTTGCTAGCTTTCCCATCACTCTGAGTAGGAAAACGGTAACCATAAACGTTGAAGTCGTAGATCTCCATCTCGACTATAATCTATTGCTCAGTCACAGTTGGTCTTATGCGATGACTGCCATTTTTTCTTTGGTCTTTCGACTCATCCTATTTCCATTAGATGGGAAAATAGTCACAGTGAATCAGTTATCCTTCTGCACCCCTGATTATTCCACGTTACCAAGTAGCATTGTACCCCTAATAGGAGGCTTTCCTGACTCTTATGTCAGTATTGGTACCGGTCTTCTGAAGGTGTCTTCCCTACTGGATTTCTTTCCTCTCCCGCCGCCAGAGATCCCAAATACAGTTGCAATGATATCCACCACTTTGGATGGCTCTATCGACCCATGGATCCTCCCGGCACCTTCAGACATTGATTCCTATGGAGATCATATGCTTCTCTCACTAGCCGAGTTGGCCTACTAAGCCATCCAAATTACATCTGAACCCTCCACTGCTATGGTTTGGACCAAAGGTGCAAACCTCCCACCCATCATAGTTCTCTCTAAGGATCTACTCAATGAAGTCTTGCCTACAGAATAAGCTATTCGAGAAATCATGTCTCTAGAAGAATGACCTTTGGGAGAGTTTCACCATCGCACTTCGATGATGGACTCGGACGTGATAAATAATGAAATCCCATCCTTTGATGCACCTGAGATGGTTCCCTCTGCTTACACGACTATTCAAACTATCGATTCAGAAGGGAACATGGGTAATCTTTCTAAGAAAATGCTCATTGATATCTCGGTCAAAACGGGTATCGTGGAAAATATTCAGATTGGAGCAGATTGCAATCCTGAGGAAATTGCGTTCTTCACATCCCTTTTCAAGGAATTCTACGATGTGTTTGCTTGGTCTTATAAGAAAATTCCCAACATAGATCCTTCTATTGACGAGAAAGATATCAAGAAATTCCGAGCATTCTTTTTATGGTATTTTTCTTGTTCGTTAATCCAAAAACCTCGAGTCCTCCTCTTCGGGCTCGTTAAACTTACATGAAGAAGATTCGAGCATTCTTTTTATGTATTTTTTCTTACTTGTTAATCCAAAAAACCTCGAGTTCTCTTCTTTGGACTCGTTAAACTTATATGAAGTCGATTTCGAGCGTTCTTTTTATGGTCTTTTTCTTGCTCGTCAATCGGAAAAACCTGGAGTTCTCTTCTTCAGACTCGTTAAAACTGATATGAAGAAGCACTGAGATTTTTTTTTAGGGACCTTTTTCTAGCTTATAAAACTGAAAAAACCCCGAGTTTCCTTTTTCGGGCTCGCTAACCTACCACGACAGAGAGTAAGGAGCCATTATTTTCCTCTTTTTCAAAGCTCTTTAAACAAAAAAAGTGACCGATTTTTCTCCGCGTGACTCGTTAAAATTTCACGGAGAGCACCGAGTTTTTCTTTGTTCGACTCGTTAAAATTTCACAAAGAGTACTGAGTTTACTTTGTCTCCTCATACTCATAACAAAATGAGGTAGACGTCCATCGAACATAGATTTCTCACTTTTCTGGCTTCGATGGAATAATTCACGAAAAATGAACTGTTTCAGGCTTACTATTCTCCCTTTGTCGTGCCGGGTTATCAAGACATGACGAAGGTACTCCAATGGAGTTGTATTTTACGACATTTTTCAGACTCTCTAAACATGAAAAATTCACCGAGTTTAGTCGTCTGGACTCATTAGACCTAATCAGACGGGGCACAAAGTTGTCTTTTATGATATTTTTCAGACTCTCTAAATATGAAAAATTCACCGAGTTTACTCATATGGACTCGTTAAACTTAATCAGATGGGGAAAAATTTGGAAAAAATGGATACTGCCTCTGTTACATTTCAGAAAGTTCGATTAAATATTTGGCAGCAAAAAACTTGAACATGGCACTTCACAGAAAACTCTTTCGCAGTTATCCGAACCCTACCATCTATGAGTATTAGCCTTCATCTCCGGGTGTCCCTACACTGGTAAAATCCTAACACACTCTTTCGTGTTCATTAAGCCTCAGTTGCCTAGTACCCTATTATAGTGCCTTCTATTGTTCAAGCAGATCTTGCTATCTACTACTCCTCTTATCAACCAAACTGATCATTATGCCATAAATTATTTGTCGTCAGACATCCCCATTTACTCTTCATTATCTCCATCACAAACAAAATCATTTGGTTTCTATTTTGTCTTGACTGATGTAGGACGCCTCAGTGCCTACCTTTCAACAGATCTCTTCCTATCGACTTCAACATCTTATCTAGGAAGTTGATCCAGAAACCCATCAGTACCCGGATACTTGTAGACATCGGTGGCAGGTAGTCTTGTGTTTGATTAGGAGGCTCCATCATTGGCTCTTGATTGAATGATTCTAAGAGTGTTCGACTTCAACTCTTTTTATTCACACTCACTAGATTGTATTGTGCATCTTAGGGACCATCATCATTATCGGTGGCCACCTTCACATCTGTTAACAGTTCTCATTATCGACTGGTAATCAGATGATTTCTCACATGTTCGACGATAGCTCCTTCATTCACATGTTGAGAAATATGCAGTTTAAGTGAAGCGATGGTCAAGACCTTGGGGAAAAGGTTACATGATTAAATCTATGTTCCCTTCCCCAAGTTGCGATATTTTTTATGGAGACAGCTTCTTCAGCATGATCTTTTTATGACAGACACTTCCACATTGTGCTCATTGATGGATATATTCTTCATATATCTATTCTAGAGAAATCATGTTGTTTAAGTTACTGAGCATGGGAATGCCCGACTCAAGGCAAATACTATATTTTCTAACATATGTTGTTGTTTCAGGTTTTCCTCAGTCTTTCAATCTCTTTATCTCTACTACACACATTATAAAGTATTTTGGCCATCGTCTTCGTCTCTAACCTCACACTTTAGGGGGCATCTGTTACAAGTCAAAATACCTCCTCATCAGCTTCGAGGAGAAGATAAATATGGAAGGAATACAAAGACCTAAACTAAACCTACTTCTTCCAAGGTAACGCCCCACTATAACTACACAAGAGTGTTATAACGCACCTGATCAATGAATAGGCCACATTAGTGGCTAGGGCAACGCTCTATTTATACTAGAGGGCAGTGTTACCCATGTTTTGATTTTAGAATAGGAAAAACCTGCAGAGAATCATTTGAATTTCCAGCTTTTTCTCACAAGAGAGTCAGTACAAAAAGGAAACTGTAAAGCACTAATCTCTTATCGGGCCTTGCCAAAAACAACTGAACTCTTAAAGAAATAAAAAGCATGGAAGTTGAGGAAACATCTTGGTTTTTTCTATTCAAAACTGGTGGAAAGATTGGTTCAAGGTCAAACGATTGTCAAAGTTTTGAATACTTGTAAAGTAGAGCATTATTGTTGTAGTGTGAAGGTGAAGTGTCAAAGAGGTTCATTGAGAACTTGTTGACCAAGACATAACCACATTGAGAGATAGAGAGATTGGAAGGCTGAGGAGGGCTTGGTACAATCGACGGTTGTAATCCTCCTTTTTATAAATCAATAGAGCTGTATCTGTTTTTTCCATTCTATGCGTTGATATTGTCATCATTATTAAATCACTTATATAGCATGAGATGAATGGCTTAGATGTGCATAGTTTAAATGTTTATTATATATTGACTTAGTTGATAGGAAATGTATGTTATGGTGGAGATTACATGGGTTCTTTGACTGATTGCAGGGTTGAGATTTGGAGCTGGTGAAGAAGGATCCCTGCCTCGTTGTTTAGCGTTCTCCAAAAGACTCCAAGATCATTAAAGAGGTAATCTTCCATCTTATTCCATCAAGTTGTTTTAAGTTAATATGAACATGTATGTGCCTTCTTTGTGAACTATACAGCTAATCTTACTATCTGCCTCGGGCACCGGAAAGCCCTGAGAGGGATATTCAATAACCAACAACCCAAGCATTTTACCCTAAAGCACATATATGCAGCCCTGTAAATTTTGATTTTTTGTTTTTTGTTTTTATTCCTATTTGTTGTGTACATAGAGAGAAGTTTATGTTCTCTTTTCCTGTTTGTAAATAAACCTGGAAAGGGGTACTTTCTGCAGTTTGTAAACAGAGCTGCACACAAGTGATTTCTCCTCTAGCTAAACAGAACAAAGAAAAGAAGGGTATTTTGCTCTGTTAGAACAACATAGTCTTTTGTAATTTTTTTTAAATAGAGAATAAAAACGAGATTTTGATGTGGTTAAAAAGGAGCAACAATTTTGGTTTTGGTACAGAAATTTTCTCTCTGAAAATGGTGTCAAAGGTATTTGGTGGGATAATCCCACATTCACCGGGCGTATAAGCGATATTGGTGTTTATATACATGTTGAATTTTTACATGTTTCGACTACGAACCGAAGGCTATGTACACTCATACAATCAATTGGGACTCAGCGCATGCACTCGGCCCCTCCCCTCATGACTTGGATTTGGTTGTGGTTTAGCTTGTGGTTCTTGGCCTCGGTCCTATGGTGATTAGTGTAGGTGCTTGGGTTGAGCCAGGGACTCAATAGAGTAAAAAGCCCACAATTTTATTAAAAATATAAACAATTTGTAAAAAGCCCACAAAATTATTAAAAATATAAACAATTTGTAAAAAGCCCACAATTTGATTAAAAATATAAAAAATTTGTAAAAAGCCCACAATTTTATTAAAAATATAAACAATTTGTAAAAAGCCTACAATTTTATTAAAAATATAAACAATTGTATGTTAAATATAAAATTGATATACACTTTTTTATTGGGAGTAAAAAGCCCACAATTTTATTAAAAATATAAACAATTTGTAAAAAGCCCACAATTTTATTAAAAATATAAACAATTTTATATTAAATATAAAATTGATATACACTTTTTTATTTTCCCAATAAAATAAGCTAGAATACGATAGGATTAGGGCATTTTGAGATTTTTTACAAAAATGGAAAAAGAGGGAAATAGATAGGACAATCATTAAGGTAGTTTAGGAAAAATAGGATTTCATATATTTTATCATGAAAATGGCTAGATTGGGGTAATTTAGGGCTTTTTAGAAAAATCAAGGTATATGATAATGACGAAAAATGGTGAATATAGTGAAGGCATAAAGAATCATAGCCAAAAAATGATCATGAAAGACAACTTTCGAGGGTGAAAAAATTAGTGCTAACAAGATGCATGCTCTGATTCTAAGTCAGAACCCGATAAGGGGAATGACAAAGGCAAGCATATGATTGATGCAGAGCCCAGTGCCATTGTTACCACCACCAACATCCATAAGGATGAGCCCGAAGATCCAGAGGAGGGGGGTCGCCTCTTCCACTCATAGATGTGGGTGAAGGGTTCTCCGCTGCAATTCATTGTTGAAAACAAGAGCCAAAAGAACCTCATTTCAGCAGAGGTTGTGAATCAGCTAGGCCTACTGACCACAAAACACCCGCAGTCATACACCATTGGGTGGCTTCACCCGCAGTCATACACCATAGGCCCATTTTCCGTTTGCTCCCTTGTGGCATATTCTTTCGGTCAGGCACGTCATGTCGCACTGTGTGTGGTCGCCCAACTGGGCGCATTCGGGTCGGGCCATTTCGTTCGAGGGTGCCCATATCAGTTTTGCTAAGTTGTGACTGCCCGGGTGCTTTGTGCATGTTCGGGCAGCCCATTTTCTGTTTGCTCCCTTGTGGCATCATTCGGTCGGGCGCGCGATGTCATGCCATGTGAGGTTTCCTGACCGGACGCGTTCGGTTCGGGCCATTTCTTTCAAGGGTGCCCATATCAGTTTTGCTAGGTTGTGACCGCCACGGTGCCTTGTGCACGTTTGGGCGGCCCGTTTGCTTTTTTTTCCCTTGTGGCAGCGTTCGGTTAGGCACATCTTGTCGCTTCATGCGAGGTCACCAGACTGGGCACGTTCGGGTCAGGTTGTTTCATTCGAGGGCGCCCATATCAGTTTTTCTAAGTTGTGACCACCCAAGTGTTGTGTGCACGTTCGAGTGGCCCGTTTTCCATTTGCACCCTTGTGGCATCATTCGGTTGGGCGTGCCGTGTCACGCCATGTGAGGTCGCCCGACCAGGCGCGTTCGAGTCCGGCCGTTTTGTTTGATAGCACCTGTATCATTTTTGCTAAGTTGTGACTGCCCAAGTGCCTTATGCATGTTTGGGCGGCCCGTTTTCTGTTTTCTCCCTTGTGGCATATTCGTTCGGTCAGGTGCATCGTGTCGTGCCCTGTGAGGTCGCCCGACCGGGTGTGTTCGGGACAGGCCATTTCGTTCGAGGCCGCTTGTATCGATTTTGTTAAGTTGTGACCGCCTGGGTGCCTTGTGCACATTTGGGCGACCCGTTTTCCGTTTTCTCCCTTATGGAATCATTCGGTTGGGTGCGTCGTGTCGCGCCGTATGAGGTCGCCCGACCGGGCGCGTTTGGGTTGGATCAGGCCATTTCGTTCGAGGGCGCCCATATTATTTTTGCCAAGTCATGACCACCAGGGTGCCTTGTGCACGTTTGGGTGGCTCATTTTTCATTTTCTCCCTTGTGGCATCGTTCGGTTGGGCGTGTCGTGTCGCACCGTGTGAGGTCGCCCGACCGGGCGCATTTAGGTCGAGTCGTTTCGTTCAAGGGCGGCCATATCAGTTTTGCTAAGTTGTGACTGCCTGGGTGCCTTGTGCATGTTCAAGTGGCTCATTTTTCATTTTCTCCCTTGTGGCATCGTTCGTTCGGGCACGTCGTGTCGCGCCGTGTGAGGCCGCCCGACCAGGCACGTTCGGGTCAGGTCAGGCCGTTTCTTTTGAGGGCGCCCATATTATTTTTTCTAAGTTGTGACCACCCAGCTACCTTGTGCACATTAGGGTGGCCCATTTTCCATTTTCTCCCTTGTGGCATCGTTCGGTCGGGCACGCCGTGTCGCGCCGTGTGAGGTCGCCCGACTGGGCGCGTTCGGGTCAGGTCGGATCATTTCGTTCAAGGGCACCCGTATCAGTTTTGCTAAGTTGTGACCACCCGGGTGCCTTGTGCACATTGGGTGGCCTGTTTGCCATTTTCTCCCTTGTGGCATAATTCATTCGGGCGCGTCGTGTCGCGCCGGGTGAGGTCGCCTGACTGGGCGTGTTCGGGTCGAGTCGGGGCATTTCATTCGAGGGTGCCCATATCAGTTTTTCTAAGTTGTGATCACCCGGGTGCCTTGTGCATGTTTGGGTGGCCCATTTTCCATTTTCTCCCTTGTGGCATTGTTCGGTCGAGCGCACTATGTCATGCCGTGTGAGGTCGCCCGACCCGGCGAGTTCGGGTCGGGTCAGGCCGTTTCGTTCGAGGGCCCCCGTATTAGTTTTGCTAAGTTGTGACCACCTGGGTTCCTTGTGCACGTTCAGGTGGCCCTTTTACCATTTTCTCCATTATGGCATTGTTTTTTCAGGTGCGTCGTGTCGCGCCGTGTGAGGTTGCCTGACCGGGTGCATTCGGGTCGGGTTGGGTTGTTTGGTTCGAGGGCACCCGTATCAGTTTTTCTAAGTTGTGATGGTCTGGGTGTCTTGTGCATGTTCGGGTGGCCTATTTGCCATCTTATCCCTTGTGGCATCGTTCATTTGGGCATGATTTGTCGCGTCGTATGAGGTCGCCTGACCGGGCGCATTCGGGTCGGGCTGTTTCGTTTGAGGGTGCCCGTATTAGTTTTTCTAAGTTGTGACCGCCCAAGTGCCTTGTGCATGTTCAGGTGGCCCATTTTCCATTTTCTCCCTTGTGGCATCGTTCGTTTGGGCGCGGTGTTGTGTCACGCCGTGTGAGGTCGCTTGACCGGGCGCGTTCGGGTCGGGTCGGGAAATTTCGTTCAAGGGCCCCCGTATTAGTTTTGTGAAGTTGTGACCACCCAGGTGCCTTGTGCACTTTCGGGCAGTCTATTTGCCATTTTCTCCCTTGTGGCATCGTTCGGTCGGGCGGTCGTGTCGCGCCGTGTGAGGTCGCCCGACCAGGCGCGTTCTGGTCGGGTCGAGCCGTTTTGTTCAAGGGCGCCTGTATCAGTTTTGCTAAGTTGTGACCGCCCGGGTGTCTTGTGCACATTCGGGTGGTCTGTTTGCCATTTTCTCCCTTGTGGCATCGTTCGTCGGCCACGTCGTGTCGCGCCATGTGAGGTTGCTCGACTGGGCACATTCGGGTCGAGTCGTTTTGTTCGAGGGCGCCCATATTATTTTTGCTAAGTTGTGACCTCCCAGGTGCCTTGTGCACATTTGGGTGTCCTATTTTCCATTTGCTCCCTTGTGGCATCATTCGTTCGAGTGCACCGTGTCATGCCTTGTGAGGTCGCCCGACCAGCCACGTTCGGGTCAGGCCGTTTTGTTCGAGGGTGCCCATATCAGTTTTGCTAATTTGTGACCGCCCGAGTGCCTTATGCACGTTCGGGTGGCCCATTTTCTATTTGCTCCCTTGTGGCATCGTTCATTCGGGCGTGTCGTGCCGCGCCGTGTGAGGTCTCCCGACCGGGTGCGTTCGGGTCGAGTCAAGCCATTTCGTTCGAGGGTGCTTGTATCATTTTTGCTAGGATGCGACCACCCGTGTGCCTTGTGCACATTCGACTGGCCCGTTTTCCATTTTCTCCCTTGTGGCATCATTCGATCGGGTGCACCGTGTCATGCCATGTAAGGTCGCCCGACCAGGCACGTTTGGGTCGAGCCGTTTTGTTTGAGGGCACTTGTATTAGTTTTGCTAAGTTGTGACCGCCTGGCTACCTTGTGCACGTTCCGGTGGCCCGTTTGTTGTTTTCTCCCTTGTGGCATATTTGTT